>JBCFXI010002967.1:0-13905 GCA_038496175.1 Ampulex compressa
TATATCACATAGTCGTAGCATAAGAAATTTCAAATTTACGTAAATGGTTTTAAACAGTAAAGGTTTTAGTAGACTACATAAAATAAATGGTTTTAAATAGCATAGTTTTGGCACACAAATGTTTTCTGTTGCAAAAAATTACACATGTACCCACTATTAATTTTTTAGTTAAATTAGAAAACAAAGATGAAAACGAAGACGATGATGATGACAACCAAAACACAGACGCGATAATGATTAGGTATGAAATAATTAAGTTAAAAAACAAAAGTTGTTGACGTAAATAATGTGTAATTTAATTATCCTTTTTTTATGGTAAAAGTATAATATAATATAAAAGTAACTAAATTATAATATAATATAAAATAAACTGAATATAAATATTTAGTAAGTAAGTTTAGTAAACAACAGTATTTTCATTGTCATGTACATCCAGAGTCGTTAATTTGCGGGGGCAAGGAGAATATGGAATATGACCATGATGACCTTAAGCGGGAGCAACTACCTAATCCTCGTTTATACCAGGCGTACAAGCTTAAGTACACTGTTTTTTAGTTAGGAAAACACGTTTTTTTTCATAGAAAAAAGAAAACAAATTTATTCAAAATACTCTCCCTCGCTGGCTATACATTTTTCTCATCTCTCATGCAATATGTGGCTATCACGCCAAGAAAATTCCTTATCTTTCGAGATAAACCACTCATCAAGAAGGTGAAGAAGCGGCATGTGGTAGCACTTCCCAGTTAAGTGTCTTTAAGAAGTTTTGGACCATTATTAACGCGTGCACTGGTGTGTTGCTGTGAAGAAAAATGGGCTTCTCATGTCTTTCTCGATATTCCGGCCTTTTTTTACGCAGAGCACGGTCATTGACACTTTGACCAGGTTTCAATAACTCATAGTAGACAATATTCTGCTGATCCCATCAAACACGCAGCATCGCCTTCCGTCCAAAGCAATTTGCTCTCGGGAAAGATGTTGGTTGGCCGGGATCAATCCACGATTTCTTGCGTTTAGGATTTTTAAAATATATCCACTTTTCATCGCCGGTTATAGTCCTGTGTAGGAATAATTTTCTTTTTTATCTGGCGAGCAAGATTTTGCACGTGTTTTGGCGTCGCTTTATCTACCTATCGTTCAATTCATGCAGTACCCATTTTCCAATCTTTTGAACCTTTCCCATGGCACAGAGACACATGGAAATGGCTGCTTGAGTAACAGCCAATTGCGTGGCAAGCATTTTTTGCGATTGGGTATCGTCTTCGTCCAAAAGAGTCTGCAATTAATGTTCTTCAATTTTCCTGGGTTGATTTTCACGCTTTTTTCACTCAGGTAAAATTTTCCTTTTTTGAATTGGCGAAACCAATCTTTGTACGTTGTTTCCGATAAGGCACTGCCACCATAAGTCTTCAACAAGCATTCAATGCGATTCGGCAGCCAATTTGTTCAAATTGAAGGAGAAATGCAGGACTTTTCGTATATGCCCTTTTTTTGGCAAAAAACTATGTATGATTATTAAAGGAAAAATGTAAGTTGTGGTATGAAATTGCTGACGATGCGCACTGATTACTGTTGCCCAATGTGAAACTCATAAAACAAAACAAGTATGGCGTGTCATGGTAGTTTGTATGTTCTATTAATGCTGTCTATAAGCAAACAGTGGAATCAAGCTTATACACCTGGTAGATCCTACAATCGACTTTGGCGGAATTTATAAATTGCGTAGAAATTTATAATTATCGCCGTTATAATACACATTGACATAGTTAATTGTATTATTCATAGAAACGTGCAAACACAACATTATAGAATCTAGTATTACTTATTGCCAGAATAGGAAACTGGAAAAGAATGCTGTATTTTTTAAAATTGAAAAAAAATCTTTTTTCAGAAGTAACTTTTGGTTAAGAGTTATTATGTATAACGATTTGGTAGTATTAATTGAATGAAAGTATAGAATCAGGTAATTGCGTGACATGGATGGCGGACCGATTAATAATTCCTTCTTTGCAGAGGTACAATGCACTTTTTAGGGTTGGGAAATGGTTCTTTTAGAGCTATGACACTGTTCTTGTCAGAACCACTGTTTATCTTACAGTGGAATAATGGGTCGATCAATTAATGCTACAAAGTCGTCATACATAATAATTCTGATGCAGATGTTTCTTCTTAACCAGTTAACTGCGGAATTTATCGCGGAACGTAAGGCAGGAATGAGACGCGGAATGATTTTACGATGGATGTAAAGCAAAGTAAGGAAGGATTACATTTTTATTCGACAAGACATCAGTTTTTCTGCAAATGAGTTCTTGCGGTAAATAATGATTTTTTTTTTTACAGTATGAGTATAAGGGTAAACTGCGTGAAAGAAAATTTAGGACTGACGTGTATACACGTCGAACGCAGTTAACTGGTTAAAGGACACGTTTGTGTGGTCGCATATTTCAGTGAATAATATAAGTAAATACATATGTCAACGTGTATCATAACTACCATAATTTACGTCGCAGTTTTCAACGTCATAGACAGACTACGGCATTCCTTTCTTTGCTTTTACTTACACACGAATATTTTAGTATCCTCTAGATAAAATCTCAGATTTTTTAAAAATTGAGGCGATGCCTTTTAGCAGAACAGAAGAGACTGGAATAAAAAAAGACACGTCAAACATAAGAAGAAGCAAGCTAAATATAAAAATGAGTTAGGAAAGTATTATCATTAACTTTTTCAATTTTGTCTTTTTATCTGAAATGTTTTTTTAACATATTATTTAGAAAATAATCAGTAGCCCTCGGGGTAGTATTCAAGAGCGGCACCAGCGGGCGCACCGGCTCGGACCGACTTTGGCGCATTTGGATATATACGGCGCCAGCGGGCGTTCGTCAGCGTTAAGGCCCGCGAATAGTTACAGTGCGCTGCTGGATTTACCAGGTGTATAAGCTTAATTCCGCTATTTGCTCATAGACGGCTTTAGTAAGTATATAAGTTACTATGACACGCAATACAGTCGGCCCCCGACTTTCGCACAATTCGCTATTTTGCACATTTTTAAAAATGTAACTTTTTAAGTCTGCGGTCGGATGTCTCCTCAAAGGGGGCATCAGACTGCGGCTCTTAGACTACAATGTTGTTTCGATCAAGAGGTCAAAACAGTTTCATTTTTGCATTAGGGCGTGCGTCAACGTGTTATGTTCTTTTCAAATTGATTTGTTTATGCTTAACTATTTCGTTCTTATAAAGTGGTAAACGTGAGTAAGAAATAGAGAAACTGCAGTGTTGATATAAACGAAAAGAAATTAAGGACTTATAAACTTCATAGGATCGAGACAAAGATGGAAATAATTAAACGTTCTGAAATCGGTGAATCTTTTGCTTCAATCGCACGTTTGTACGATATAAACAGATGATATGTTCAATTGTGTATCTTGACCAATTTTTGGTTATCATGGAAGAATGCAATCCCAATAGAGAACGTATATCTAAAGTACGTAGGGCAATTGAGAAAGACACGGGATGTTATAAAAATCTTTATCAAGAAAAGAATAGGTGGTATTCAACTAATTCTTGACAAGTTCATAAAGTATGCATCCAGAAGCACTTAAACACACCTATTTAACTTTATTATGTATACATATCGATAAATAAATACTTTAGAACACGGTTTTTGGTACATATTTTTTTACATTTCTTCACTTTCGACGTTCAACATTCGCACACACATTTGTAAACCTATTGTGTGTGAAAGTCGAGGGCCCTCTGTACTTGTTTTGTTTTATGAGTTTTACATCGGACAACACTAATTAGTGCGCATCATTAGCACTTTCATACCACACAAACAAATTCCTTCGATAATGTAGAGAAAACAACTGCATGTCCCTGAAAGAAAAGGTGCGTGCACCGTCCAGGGATTTGCGGAAGAACATTGGAGCAGTGATACCAGGAGGAAGGATTTTTCCCACTATTGCTCCTCATTATATGTAATGATTCTGATAAAAAGTTTCATCTTAAAGGACATTTTTTCAATGTAAAAAGGTAATTCGTTCTTTTCTCACCTTCTTGGACTAGCAATAAGTTATATTAGGCTCTGTAATATTGTATTTGCACGTTTCTATGAATAATACAATTAAATATGTCGCGTGTCGATCACCGATTCTATAAATCTGGGTCGGTTGATCCCAGCCGCCTGACACCACAACGGTCGTAGTCCAGCTAGTGATGCCAGGACGTGGGAGTTTTCCCACTCTTGCGCCGTACCGAATGCTCAGTAACGTATATACTTTACTCAAATATGGGGTATCGTTAGACCCCCGTAACAATTGAAAGACGGTGGAATTACAGGAAGAGGAAATTTTTAAAAGAAATAACATTTACATGGAAATAAATGAACATTTATTTTTTCATTTCGTACATCTGCAGCCGATTTATTACATGAATACCAAGAAGCTGGAATGTGACCGTGGCGGTGTCAGGCGACTGGGGCCAATCGACCCAGATTTATAGAATCTGTGATCGACATACGCCCTATTTACAAATTCCACAGAAATGTATAATTATCGTTGTTACAATACACGTTGACATATTTAATTGTATTATTCATAGAAACGGGCAAATACAATATTACAGAACCTAATATAAGTTATTGCAAGTCCAAGAAGGTGAGGAAAAAACGAATTACCTTTTTAAATTGAAAAAATGTCCTTTAAGAAGAAACTCATTGTGTTGGAGAGGGAAGAGAGGGAGAGATGCAACCGATATGAATATAAGGATACAGTGTGTAGCAGAAGATATAGAATAAAGTGATCAGTTGACGGTGCGAGCATCCACCTCATTGATAGAGAATCCAGCTCTGCTGCAAAGCACGCTCTGCCAACAGGTTATGGGCCCAAGGTAGGTTAAAAAAAGAAAAAGTAAACCGGTTTTTTTGAGGTTAAGACCACGTGCCACGCGCAAAGCAACAGGTTGGAAAAAATGAACTCCACGAGCTTACAACAAATGGCGAGACTCGATAATATGAATTACGAGTGATGGAAGATACAAATTAAAAGCGTTTTGCGTATAAATGGATTATGGGGTTACGTGGATGGATCGCTTGTAAAAACTGAAGAGAACTCCACCCAATGGACATTTAGGTCGAAAAGGCGTTAGATGTAATTACATTAAATGTGTGTAAAAATCAATATAATCACATAAAGAACGCCCAAACGTCGAAGGAAGCCTGGGAATCACTTAAAGGGGTACATGAGTCTAGAGGCCCAATAAAACAATGCGTCCTATTTAAACAACTATATCGAATAAAGGGGGACAGAAACCAAAGCATGACCCAATATGTGGACAAATTCATGCACAAAATCGAGCAGCTAGAGGAATTTGGCATAAAGCTGCTAGATTAGGTACTACTGATTATATTATTAAACTCATTGCCTCAAGAATATGAAAACTTTTGCATAACGATAGAGTCCAGACAAACAATGCCAAAAATGGACGAATTGAAAGTAAAACTCATGGAGAAAGAGATTAGAAGAACTGAGACAGAAGGTTTGCTTATAACGGACAGAGAAGCTATACTCTCGAGTAGAAAGATGCCGTACCAACAAATATTACAGACGGATTCTTACCCAAAGCAAGGTACAAAGGCGTAACAAATAAAAAGGTCCAGGGGAAGTATTACATATGTGGAAAACCAGGACATTTCGCAAAGGATTGTTGGAATAAGCCTAAACATTTAAATTACAAGAGAAACTCTGAAGATGCAATGACTGTGATTGCAAACAACACAAGCCTTTCAAGCAAAGAGACATGGTGTCTGGATAGCGGTGCAACTAGACATATTTCCGTCAACAAAAAAGTAATGCAGTAACTAGACGTAAGTCAAAAACAAATGTATATATTGCTACCGATCACAGTGCAAAAGCCGAAGGGAAGGGTAGTGTCAATATCCAAGTTCCCATTAAGCAAGCTAATGCCAATACATTAAATTAAAGAATGTGATGTGAGTCTCTGATTTCAAAAATAATTTGTTGTCCGTGTCAAGTATAACAGAAAACGGATATAGAGTAATATTTGGTAAACACGCAGCCAGTGTGCAATGCAGAGATGGAATAATTGCACTTAGGGCATCTAAGCAAAATGGACTTTACATTGTAAATTACGCACACACAGGGTCAGCACAGGTAATGCAAGCCACAGGGCAAGGTAACAAAATAGTTAGTTGGCATCAGAGGTTAGGTCACCTCAATGCTAGTGATGTTGTGAAACTTAGCAAACAAAATTTGGTAGAGAGCATGGCCCTACCTACACACAAAGATCATACGAAACTAAGGTGCATAATATGTGACAAGTGTAAAATACACCAATTGCCTTATAAGGATTCCAAAATAATGGAACGAGAGTTGCTGGGACTAGTCCACAGTGACATTCGCGGTCCGATAAACACACCATCCTCAGAGGGAGCTAGGTATTTTGCGTTATTCATTGACGACAAAATGAGGTATACGGAAGTGGCAATCTTGAAACACAAATCGGAAATATTAGAAGCATTCAAAAACTATAAGTTAAGAGCCGAAAAATAAACTGGACATTGTATAAAGAAAATTCGTACGGATAATGCTAAGGAATATTTATCAAGACAAATTTCAGAGTTCCTAAAAAGAGAAGGAATAATTAGGCAGCTGTCGATGGAATACACATTACAACAAAATGGGGTAGCAGAACGTGCAAATAGAACGGTAGAGGAAATGGCGAGAAGTATGATAACCCAAGCAGACCTACCATTCAGTCTGTGGGCAGAAGCAGTGTATACAGCCATGTTCATACGAAACAGATGTTGGAACAAGAAGTTAAACCATAAAATACCATACAAGGAATGGACCGGTAAGAAACCATACATAGGTTACATGAGAATATTCAGCAGCAAGGTAGTAGCACTGGAGAAGGGGATTCAAAGAAACCAGTTTATGCCCAAAAGAAAAGAATACATATTAGTGGGCTATTCTCAAGAATCAAAGGCATATCGGCTTTAGGAACAAGGAACCAGAACTATAGTAAAAAGGAAGGACGTTTGATTCTTTGAAGTAATACACGCAACCGGTGTAGAAGAAACAAACAGCATTTTGTTCGAGCCAAACTATGGCCCACAGGAAGAACATGAAACGCAAGAACCCAATGAGGTTAAGGACACCTCAGCAAAGGAACGTTATCTCACCGATGATGAGTGTCAAAAATATGATCAATCACAGGATGAACAAGACACAGTAAATGAAAATACGATGTCAAACCTAATTCGAACAAAAGGACGTCCTAAGATATTGCGAACAGGCAAAGTAAGAAGACCAAAGAAAATATATAGATATACGCCGGAGGAAAGTGAGGAAACTTACCCAGAACCAAGGATTGTTGCGAATGTAATGAAATGTGATCAAAGACAGTTCTGACTAGAAGCGATGAAAGCAAAGTACGATTCCTTAATGAAAAACAATACATGCACAATAATAGATAGACCTAAAGGTCAAAAAGTGCATCAAGATGGGACCAACAAAGAGAAGGAATAGACTTCGACGAAGTATTTGCCCCGGTTACCAGGATGGAAACCATACGCACACTATTTGCAGTTAGTATGATGAAAGGAATGCACCTACACCAAATGGACGTGGAGACAGCATACGTCCAAGGAGATTTAAGTGCAGAAATCTACATTGAGCAATCAAAGACATTCGAACAACAGGACCCGGAAAAAATGGTCTGTAAATTAAACAAGCCACTATATGGTCTAAAGCAAGCAGGTAGCAAATGGTATCGGAGACTAAACAAATATATGCTTAGTTTAGGTTTTAATAAAACAGAAATAGACCCGTGTATTTGCGTTAAGGATAATAATAACAAAAATGTGATAGTTACAGTTTACGTTGATGACCTGTTAATAGCGTCCATAGATATAATTGAAATAAATAAAGTAAAGACATTGTTGGGATGCGAATTTCAAATAAAAGATTTAGGTGAGTTACAGGATATTTTAGGTATGCATGTGGAAAGAGTAAGTAGCACAGGTGATATTAAAGTATCTCAGGGAAGATATACCAAAGACTTGCTAGAAAAATTTAATATGGAAAAGTGCAATACAATAATTATGCCTATGGAAATCAATATAAATATGGAAGTTATCAATTCGCATAATGGTAGCAAAGAAATAACTACTAAACTGTACCAAGACTTGGTAGGCAATTTGAATTATTTGTCCAACACGACCAGGCCTGACATAGCGTTTGCAACGAATCTTTTAAGTAGATTTAATGTGTGTCCAAAAGAGATACACTGGAAAAGGCGAAACGAGTGCTTCGATATTTAAAGGGAAAGGTCAATTACAATTTAAGATATGAAAAGGGAAATAACAAATTCGAAGCATATGTAGATTCTGATTGGGCCGTGGACACGAGCGACAGGAAGTCATGTATAGAGTACGTGTTGTTATTAGCGGATGGTTCAATTCGCTGGAAAACCAAAAAGCAAAAATCAGTACCATTGTCCGCAATGGAGGCTGAATACATGGCACTGTTAGAGGTGACCAAAGAAAATATTTACGAGCAAAATTTATTCGAACATGTAAAAGTTCATCAAGCATTAGCTACAGCGACCATTGTTTACTGTGATAATTTAAGTGCGGTAGAATTAAGTAAAAACAATGTAAATCACGGCCGAAGCAAACACATAGACATAAGGTACCACTTCTCCCGGAAAGCGCAGGAATAAGGAAAGATAATTGTCAATCACATAGGTACCGACAAAATGATCGCTGACGTGTTAACAAAATCGTTAAGCAAAGTTAAATACGAAGCATGCATTAAATTACTAAAAATGTGAAAATTGGAGAATTCACAGAAGGACATGCATTTAAGGGGAAGCGTAGAAAGAACAACTGCATGTCCCTGAAAGAAAAGGTGCGTGCGCCGCTCAGGGGTTAGTGGAAGAGCGTTGGAGAGGGCAGAGAGGGAGAGACGCAACAGGCATGAATATAAGAATAATGTGTAACAGAAGATATAGAATAAAGTGATCAGTTGACGTTACGAGCATCCATCTCATTGATAGAGAACTCAGCTTTGCTGCAAAGCACGCTCTGCCAACGGATAATTATGCCTAGCTTTTGTCAGAAAAAGAGCATATGCAGGAAGCTCTGTTTTTCTGCTGCAATATGAAGAAATCGGCAGCCAAATCGCATCGAATGCTGGTAGAGGCCTACAGTGACTACTTTATCGAAAACAACGTGCGGAGGTTGGTTTCGCTGGTCTAAAGATTGCTATTTTGACCTGAACGAAAAAAGCGTGAAAATTGGCCCAGGAAGGTCGAGGACCATCAGTTGCATGCTCTTTCCGACGAAAACGATATCCAGTTGCAAAAAATTCTTACCGAGCAATTGGGTGTTACTCAACCAGCTATTTCTACGCGTCTCCGTGCCATGGGAAAGGTACAAAAGATCGGAAAATGGGTGCCGCATGAATTGAACGATAGGCAGATGGAGCGATGCCAAAACACATGTAAAATCTTGCTCGCCAGACAAAAAAAATCTTTCCGGCATAGGACTGTAACTGGTGATGAAAAGTGGATTTATTTCGAAAATCCTAAACACAAGAAATCGTAAATTGATCTCGGCCAATCATCAACATCTTCAACGATGCTGCGCGTTTGGTGGGATCAGCAGAGTATCGTCTACTGAATGAGTTATTGAAACCTGGTCAAACTGTCAATGTCCACTGGTACCGCCAACAACCGATCGAATTGGACCGTGTTCTGCGTAAAAAAAATCCGGAATATCGACAAAGATATAAGAAGCTGATTTTCCTCCACGACAACACCAGTGCACGGGTCAATATTGGTCCGAAACTTCTTGGAGACACTCAACTGCGAGATGCTACCGAATGCCGCTTTTTCACCAGACCTGGCCTCTTCAGACTACCGTCTAGGGTTTTTGTTGATGGGCCATGAGCTTGCTGAGCAGCACTTCGATTCTTGCGAAGACATGCAAATATGGCTTGTTGAGTGGTTTGCCTCGATAGATAAGGAATTTTTTTGAGGCAGTATCCACAAATTGCCCGTGAGAAGCGAAAAATGTGTAGCCAGCGAGGGAAAGTATTTTGAATAAATTTGTTTTTTGCTTTCTATGAAAAAAACAGGTTTTTTTTTACTAAAAAACAGCGGATTTAAGCTTATACACCTAGTATTACGCGCATGTCTCTGATAATATTGTTGTTACCGATCCGTGAATTGAATATGATCGGCGCAACAGGCACCGGTTCGTGCGGCCTAACAGCATCGCGGAAACAAGACCTCTTGCGGAGGGGTCCTGCCGGTGTTTCATCACTCTGTTACGAGTAGGGGTGTGAGAGGGTGTGAATTGAGCGAGACGAAAATTGGGCGTGTGGTCAAAGAGCGTTTTATTCAAAGTCTTGGCAACGGCCCCCCTCCATTTAATTTCGGCGTCTTTTATTGTAAGGGTCTTTGCAGAAAGGCCGCCCTCTGTACAGAGGCATTATTAATAAACTTTCTCTTGCAGTTTACCGCCTGGTGTGTTCCATTCAATCCTAGCGAGCGTTTGGTGATTCTTATTTTAAAAACAGCAGATTTCGTGCCTTCAGGCACTGGAAGGCGGCACCGTTTACGAAGGTGTAGGGATCAACACAGAATTTGATACAAAATTAACGAAAAGATATTTATTAAAAATTATGCAAATACACGTGTATGGACCTGTTCGCGTAATTTAGCTTACGTTAATTAATAGAATCTGATCTTACGATCTCTATGCCGTCATAGAACTTCCCAGCAGTTAAGAAAACAATCAATAAGAATAAAAATTATGAATTATTAGGCGACGCATACTACGGTATGTCCCTTTTCGGTATACGCGATGTTTCCCACCCAAACTGTGATTCAACACCTGGTAGCCAACGGATTATTGTGGTAACAATTCAAAAGTCATGAGATTTGTATTAAAATAGAAGCCGGATTTATTTAATAATTGGGATTGTTGGAATAACACACTGTTTCTTGAGTTGATTGAATTAATAAATTACGTTTATTTATAACTTTCAATTAATATATTGTGCAAAATGTCTTATTAAACTTTTACACGTTTCCATGCGGATCGACAAACTTCAACTGTCAATTTTTACATCGCTCGTTCAGTCGCAAGTTATAATTATGCTCTATAGATGTTATTATGTGCATATTGAAATATAAATGTACTCTTATTCCAATACGCTTTCTTACATTTATATTATAATATTTGTGATACTTATTCTTATACTATCTATCTTATACTTATCTATATTACATTCAACATGTTTCTAAATTTTACAAACTTTCCTTTGCAGAGTGCCTTTGTAAACACGTCTGCCAAGTTTTTATCAGAATCAACTTTTATAATATCAATTAATCCTTTCATATATTCTTCGTTTACAAAATGGTAATGTACTTCTATGTATTTAGAATTTTTTTTAAATTTCCGTACTTTGCTTTGTTTATTGCTCCTGAGTTATTCTCACATATTTTGATAGGTTTTGTAAAATTTATCTCAAAAACTTCAATAATATCTAATACTAATTTTATCTCACTTAATGCCTCCGATAATGCAACATACTCAGCTGATGTTGAGGATTTCGTTACACCGCTCTGCTTTTTTGATCTCCAAAATATTACATTTCCGAATAATTTTATTACATAACCAGTGGTCGATTTTCTATCTATATTATCACCTGCCCAGCCCGCGTCGACATAGCAGTCCAGTACTTCAACCTTTTCACATCTTTTGTATGTTAATCTTATGTACTTAGTGCGATACAAGTATTTTAAGATTCTCAAGGCATATTTGTAATGTTTTTCGTTATAACAATTTTGAAATCTACTTAAATAGTTTACACTAAAACTTATATCTGGCCTTGTGCCTGTGCTAATATACAGCAGAGCTCCAATTAAATTTTGATACTGAATAACATTTCGTACAACTTCTGCTGGTTCTAACTTAAGATTGACTTCCATCGGTGTATCAAATAACTTTGAATTCTCGATTCCATACTTTCTTGCTAACGTTTCAATAAAGTTTTTTTTGTGATAATGTCATTTTATGGTTTACATAATCATATTCGATATCTATTTCGAGATAGGTTCCAACTTTTCCCAAATCTTTCATTCTAAATCTTTTTGAAAGTAAGATTTTAATGTCTTTAATTTTGTTCTTATTTCTATTACAAATTAGTAAGTCGTCCACAAATATAATTACAAAGGTTTTATTGTCTCCTTCTGTCTTGGAATGTAAACAACAATCGTAGTTACTTCTCTGAAATCCTAACTTTCTCAAAAATTTGTCTAAGCACTCATATCATGCTCGGGAACTTTCTCTGAGCCCATACAATGCCTTCTCTAATTTGCAAACCTTTTCCGTCCCATCTTCATAACCGCTAGGTTGTTTGACATAAATTTCTGAAATGACCTTACCATTTAAAAATGCTGTTACTACGTCCATTTGTTCGATAATCAAATTTTCTTGACAACAATATGATAATAAGATTTTCAACGTTAGTGTTTTCGCGACCGGTGAATATATATTTTCAACTACTTCCTTTTGCTGAAATCCTCTCACTACTAGTCTAGCTTTAAACACATTTTATAATTTTTTTGTAAATACTCATTTAACATCTAAAATTCATTTATTTTCTGGCCTGTCAACTAAATGCCAAGTTTTATTATTATTTAAACTTTCTATTTCTTTGTTCATAGCTTGTTTCCAGGATTCACTATCAGTACTATTCATGGCTTCTTCAAAATTTTGGGGACTATCTGCACAACAAAAATTCACATAAATCAAATTATTATGGGCTGAATTTCCAATATTATATCTCTGAGTTTGTTTCTTGTCTCGCGTTGACCTTCTTAGTTCTGGTACTATTTCTTCTGAATTTTCTAACGTTCTTAAACAATCATTTGTACCTTCTGGTTGTACCTTGGTTTCTATTTTATTCTCTCCACTAGCATTCGGTTCTTCAGAAATAATTGAATTCTCATTCTCGTCTTCCCTAAATTCTATGCATTTTACATCTTCGTCAATTATATTTACATGTCTCGCGATGATTATTCTATTGTTTATCAGAATCCTATACCCTACATCACAATATCTTAACAAAATTCCCAAATCTGCTTTTCTATTCCATTTAAACTTTCTTTTTTGTTCTGGCACACGCACAAAAACTCTACTACCGTATAACCGTAGGTGTTTTACATTTGGTTTTTCTCCAAGCAATATTTCACATGGAGTCTTTTTATCAACTATATTTGCTAGGGTTCTATTTTTTAGATAGGCTGCTGCGCATACTATTTCAGGCCATAATCTATTGGGTACTTTTGCTTCAGCTAATAAACATCTCGACATATGCATTATGGACCTGTCATATCTTTCCGCTGCCCCATTTAATTCGTGTACATAGGGTGGGCACATATTCATTGTTATTCCCCTTTCCCTACACAATTGAATAACATTTTTATTCGTGTATTCCTTTCCATTATCATATCTTAATTTTTTTATCCTTTTCTCCGTTAAATTTTCTACAAGATGAATATAATCCACAAAACGGTTGTAAACTTCATGTTTAGATTTGATTGCATAAACTTTAGCTGCCTTACTGTAATCATCAATAAAAGTAAGAAAATACTTTTCCCCATTCAAGCCTTCTGTCTTGTGTGGTCCATTTAAATCTGTGTGAATTACCTACAAAATTTCTCTGGCCCGACTTCTATTATGTTCAAACGGAATATTATGCATCTTATTTTCAATACAAACTTTACACTTCATATACTCCGTCTCTATTTCCTTTGGTAAACCGTCTAATAATTGTTCTTTACACAACACATTCAAATACTTAAAGTTTACAT
>JBCFXI010002968.1:0-13903 GCA_038496175.1 Ampulex compressa
ATATATCTGTGTGTATATATAAAATAATAAAAATATATATGTATATATGATTTTGCAGCTTTATTAGTATGTATAAAAGACATACGTATTCGGTCGATAATATTTTTTACCGCGATACATTTACTTTTCTACTAAACCAGGGGTCGGAAAAACGCGGCTCTTTGGCTACTTGAATATAGCTCTACCACGAATAATGAGTATGTGTCATGTAATATTTTAATAATAAAAAAGACTTTTTGTTAATGAACAGGATTATCGTTATTTGTGATAAGTATCTAATTGTTTGTTGTTCAATGCTTAAAGTGAAAAGGCCGATTACTCAGAGTTGGTACATTGGGTACACTTTTGGATTGTCGATAATAATAAAGGAATATCGGAAATACTATGGGCCCTTTTTTTAAAACTTACAGTTCCTGTATTACAAGTTCTTTATACAAACATTATATAGGATATTTAAGGAAAAAACTTATAATACAGAAGGCATAAGTTTTATGAAATGATATTGTTATGCAGGTCTGTAGAGAAGAGATGGCGTAAAGACCTCCACAGGAATCATCTTTTCAAACGTTATGAATTTACAAATTTGACATTATAATGGAGGAAAAAGGCAATCCAGTACACGAGGCGTGTCTGATCCTATCTATTATATCATATATAATTTTTTCCTAGTTTTTCTACAACAGATTTCTTCTAAATTTGGGTCTCAAAAAAAAAATATTGTTCTAATGCTGACATTTGGCTCTTTTGACTAATGAGTTTGCCGATCACTGCACTAAACTGTGATACTGATAAGTTATTCTTGAATGTCGTACAGCAAATATTTTCATATTCTTGAAAATGAAATTCAATCTCAATGTGGTTGTCACTATAATCATTGATTCGAATGTTATATGAATATCCGTTTGCAGCTTTGCTTTGGTGACTTAAAATTTTGTTAAAATCGATTAACGTACAAATAAGTTGATTTCACTTCCCGTAGATAACAGCTAATTGTTTTCTTGAACCAAGTAAAATTAATATTCATTCTTCCTTTATATTTGCATATAAATTGCCGAATTTGTCGTTGAACGTTTGTTATTGTCCCTTTGTACGTAATTTACGTTCTGCGCTATTACCTTATGACAATATTATATATTATGCGCTACACGTAATTAACGCAATTGTTTCACGGCAACAAACTAAAAGCTGCATACTCCAATTTATGACATTACTTTCATATATCAGGCATTTTATCGTTATTTTTCAAATCAAATTCATTGTGCTTGTTGTACGCTAAATATTTAATAATCATCCTCGAATACATAAACAAAGTGTGCTGAACCCACAGGTAGAATATTTCTCAGATAAATTCATTTTATTTGAACACCGAATAAATAGGGATCTCTTTCGACATTAGGGAAATTATTTTTTCCCCTCTTTCGCTGTAAGAAAACGCGAGCATTCCTTTGTAAGCTCTCTATGGAATTCTTTTCTCTTTCATTAAGAATCGTCGCAAGTTGCTACGTCTATAGAGCTCCTATGGACTGTACTTCTTTGGCAATGCAAGATACCCAACGGCGCTAAAGACATTCAATGCCCGATAAGACGTCATCCTTGCATAGCTGGGGGAAGAGAAAGTTCATGTGAGTCTCCAAAACATCCCATGTATCTTTCCTTTGCATTTAAGGGCTCACCGTGTATTATCATTTGCCAATTATCCTTAACCAAATCGCATTTTTTGTACACTTATCGAAGGAAGATGCCGTAAGATGCTTTAATTTGTAGGGTTAATTGTAGGATTCGAACCTCGTTATAAAAACCATGAATAATATTAAATTAATATGAATAGGTACTAAAGAATCGTTTATAGACTGCTGAAGATTGTTATTTCACTTTGTAATTAATAGGGCAAAATTCATTATCTATGTCTGGACCCGATTCTTAACTCTACTTCTTTATGCACTGAGCGTCAACGATGTTAGAAATAAGAGTATTTTTTGGAATTATGCCAATCGCTTACATTCGGAAAATTAGATTAGCAATTTAATGTTTTGAACACTGACCCAAAAACTGAAGGCCAATAAACAAAGAGCACCACGGTTAATGACGTTGATCAATCAAATCTTTATCAAATATAACAATAATAAGAAAGAGTAATTATTAAAAATCACTTAACAATCAACTGATATGAAACAGCTATCATCGAATAAAAGTTGTATTTTAAAGGATGTCCGTCTTCACAAATACAAAATAAATTAAAATTAAGATTATAAACAGTCGGGTTGAAATATCCTTTCATTATTTTACTCAACACTTCGAAAACATGGTCGTTGAGAATAAAAAAAGGAGTTTAACATTTGTGTTCTTTTTTTTTTTAATTTTTCTATCTTTCTTCAACCAAAGAATTCTGTTGCAACAATCACAAGTATTTTATAAACAGCTTTTGATACGTATTGGATTCGTGTACACTTTATTTTTCATCGTTATTCGTTGGATTGCAATGTGTCCGCGGAGAGTTACGCAAATGTACGGATATGAAGGGAGAACCGGCACTTGACACGCATTAAAACTGAACTGGCAGATTTCCGTTTCACGAACCACTTTATTTCCCAAGATCAATCGAGCATAAGTGTATTCGAGATGCGTAAAATTTATCGCACACTATCAAATTCAAGGTATTCTATAAGTGACAAGGAATATTCTTTTATCGTATATTTGATTGAAAATCGTTTTTTTATTGCATCGATCAAATTCACAGTACAAAAAGTACAGAAAATCGATAAGGTTATATCCAGGCTTTTTTTTTTAAATGTTTCTTAAGATGGAAATTTAAGTAAACATTGTAAAATCTGTTATTACAAAGGCAGCTTTTATCTAATCACGTGTAAATTTCCAGAAATACCTATGAAAATAGAGTCATTTTTAAAGACCATGAAACAAACATTAATGGTTTTAAAGATTATCCTCGTGCCCCTTTTAAAGTATAAAGAAATCGTGTATCAATTTGCTATAAGACTCAGATTCCATGTACAATAAAACGAATTTTTCTTCTTTACATATAATAAAATTCGTACAAAGTTTTTTACCCAAACTATTACCAAATGAATACTTACCTTACCTTCTAAGTAAATTGCGCACACTTTCAATAACTCAAATGCCTCGATGCAGCATAAAAATATAAACATCTATAACTCGATATAAACTTTTGCCAACATTCTCCTGTACAACGAGCACAACCTATATTAATCTCGACCAATTATCATGTTCAGCCAGTACTTATAAACTTATTTATAATACTTATAATATAATATAATATAATATATATAATACTTATAATACTTATAAGCAGTGCTGTATATCCATGGATGCAATAATTCCACTAAATCCTCATCATTGCCATCTGTTAACGATTCAATGCCG
Organism: Ampulex compressa; assembly: GCA_038496175.1. Lineage (NCBI taxonomy): Eukaryota > Metazoa > Arthropoda > Insecta > Hymenoptera > Ampulicidae > Ampulex > Ampulex compressa. Next base: position 3,400 of record JBCFXI010002968.1, read on the forward strand.
AAAATATTCCTCGCTGACAACTGTTTTTCTCGGAGCGTCAAAACTTCCCGAAAGGAAGAGGACTATTACGAGCAGCAGCACTGCGGATAAACAATAAGCTGATTTCTGCTCGGCCATTAAATTCACGCTTGTCAGGCACAGGCAGCCGGTATGACATAACGGCGCGTTACGTGAATTTGACGAGAGGGCGGAGGCAGAGGATATGTTTGTTCCCCGATTAATCCGGTAAGATCCATCGAAGCGACCAGCACGATCGACGTTTGAACAGCCATTCCAAATTCATCGCCCGGAGGAAGCGTTTTTCCACGCCCGCTTTATTCGCGACAAAAGGGACCAGCCTGGGCGCACCGCCGGTTTCTTTCTTGCTTCTGCGAGCACGAATAATCGATGGGGACGCGATCGGGATTCGGTTTTTGTTTTCGAGGGGCTGGGGCGTCGTCATTTTACCATTGCTCGTGGACTAATGGCAAAGTAGTTATGGCCATGTACGGGATGTAGAATAAGAAGAAAATTCACGCGTCAGAAGTGAAACTTCATCGATTCTGGCGCTTGTCGACGAATTCATTATTTTAGGATTAGGAAATGGAGGGAAATCTCTCTCGATTAAATGAAATATCTCTTTTATTTATTAATCTTCATTAATCCTTAATGCTCCTACTTTTCATCGTGAATATCGATCGGCAACTCCTACTTATTCTCATCGTACTTCGACTCGCGAGTTTTTCAGTGTCAGATTTTAAATGCTACTATGAGGTGTAGATAATAATATTAAAGGGATTCAAAACAATCTGTATTCATCTCAGGAGTGTATCATTTTGGGTGCCATCTCGGGAGTAATATAATTCAGGTGATGCCTGAGAGGCACACTTGGGGCGTTAAGGGTTAATTCATACTCTAAGAAAGGAATTGTGGGTTTATGATAGTTGAATCGAATTTATAAGAGGTCTTACTTATTATAGAAGAATATAAATGGGGACAATAATATAATGTATATTAATAAACCGCGTCTATACAATCTTCTTCTGCTCTATCGCTGACACCTCACGACTCTTCTCTTCAGGACTGTCTTTTCCATAACATCTCCTTAACAACGCGTGAGAGACTCTATCTCTTGCAATCTCCCTTTCTTTTCAACTGTCGGTTGAAGTCGAAGAAGGGGAAGCGTTTCACTTTTCGTCTGATCCAGGCCAATTTGCTCTACCGCGTCTGAAGAAGTTTCACTTGAACTAGGAGACACTTTAATGACGACTTCAGGTTATAAAAACAAGAAAAAGAGTTCATGTAAACATATGTCTCGTTTGATCTTGTTTGGGGGTTATGGCGAATTAGAAGTTTGGTGAAATTTGTGGACTTATATCTATTAGGTGTATAACTTTGACTTCACAGTTTTTCTATAGATTTCTTTAGCGGTAACCAGTGGTTTTTTCAACGCGAGACTTGCACACCGCTCGAATGATAACAGAAAGTAGTAACTAACGATGGACAATACTTTGAATCATAAATATATAACCAGTTTATTTTAGAATAAAACCTCGAATTTCGGAAAAAAAAAACAGGAGAAAGCAATGTTGTACATCCAATACAAGCGCTGTCTTTGACTTTCTTGTATCTTTAGGGCAGTAATCGGCAAACTCATTAGTCAAAAGAGCCAAATATCAGCAGTGGAACTTCTTTTTCTTGAGAGCAAGATTTACAAGAAATCCGTTGTAGAAAAACTAGGAACTAATGATACATGATAGATAAAATTAGATACGCTTCATATGCAGGATTGTCTTCTTCTTCCACTATAACATCAGATTTATAAACTCATGACAATCGATAAGATGATTCCTGTGGAGATGCTTGCGCCGCTTCTTCTCTACAGAACTACATAAGAGACTTTCATGAACCTTATCGTTCCTATATTACAAGTTTTTTCTTCAAACATCCTACATAAAATTTAAATAAAGAACCTGTAATACAGGAACTGCAAGTTTCATGAAACGGGCCCATAAGTTTTAAAATATCGTCTTATCATTATCGACGATCAAAAAGTGTACCCAATGTGCCAACTCTGAGTAATAGACTTTTCGACTTTAAGCACCGAATAAAAAAAACATTATTATTAATCAATTTAGAATAGAATCACATACCTGCTTTCTAAATAATGGTTTCATTCCTCTCTTATCTTTGTCACGGACACGTTATTTGGGTTATTTCACGTACTTCTAAGATTTTTCCGCGAGAATGTACATCGAGTCTCGTCTCTCCTACGATAGACATCGTCGGAAAAATAACCGATGCTCGCACGGGTGTCTGTTGCAGCTGTGCAGAACGAGCGGCAGCCCAGGAACACTGCCACCATCAGACCGGAAGCCCTGGTGGAGATGGATCAGGAACGTGCGCTACGGGAGGCTGCAGTGGCTGTCGGAGTTTTCGGGTGAGAGACGTTTACATTAACATCTTATCGAGGGATTATTCAACACCGCCTCAAATAGAGTACTATCATTGGTGTATCAAATACAAAGCATCGGTGAATAGTGTATTTGTTAAATTAAAAAATTAAATTGACCTTTTGGATTAAGTTGACCTTTTAGGCACGGCTGAATTCTGCGCGAGGCTGTTTTCCTATATGGCAGAGTCTGATGCGAACTAAGTTTAAAGAAAACATTTTTTTTGGAAGGATACAGCACTGCAATGTCCACGGACAATGCCGTGTTCTACACGAGTATATTGTAATGAAGTATTTGACGATTAGATTGTAATTATTCTTAAGAATATATTACACGTACTTTAACTTTAACGATTCACTTTGAAGATTAATGATACAATTGGATATGATATATTTTAAAACATTGTACGACACATAGACCCACGTTGCAATCTTCACACTCATAGCTGGATCTTCGTCTTATATCGTTTTTCGAACATACGATACAATTTCGTGATGCTTTTTTAGATTTCTGGGATTTACAATACGATGGAAAATGTGTTTTGGTTTGTCTAAACAGCTGATCAACGATATATTTTCAGCTTTTAGTTACTATTCAAATTCCCGTATTTTTTAGAAAGCCATTATAGTGGCGTGTAGATGATATCCTGAAAGATGGTATCCGTGAAAGCCATTATAGTGGCGCATCGTACCTAAAATATTAATGTGCACATTACTTAGCTAATCTTTGGATTTACTGATTTGCTCCGTTAGCGTGCTGCATCAAGAATTTTCCGTGTTTTAACCAAGATAATGTGCACATTAATGGCTTCCGTATCGTTAAAGTTCAAAAGTTCGTTTCCCTCATTTCCTTTCCTTACTCTTTCCACCTCTTCCTCCTCTTTTAGTTTGTTTTCGCCAGTACCTTACCGCTGCTGGTGGTTTGTATTTCTTATAATTTGCGTCACCTGTTAGTGTGCAGCATAGCTAATTCAGTTTATAAATGCGTTTCTGCTTGTTAGCGCGTGAATTTGTCTCGTGATTTTTTTAAAGCAGATGAGTTTAGCTTCTATCATGCAAGCAAACATCGAATTGGTGAATGAAGCGAAGAAAAGATTCTTTGCAAACCAGTTTAGAGGAGATTCGATAATTCACGAATCCATAATTGAAGATGTAAAGCGAGTCAAAGTTTCGAAAAAGAAAGAATCATCCCGAGATTGTCGGATAATTCGAAGGTATGATGTGTTAATTGTACAAAGTTATGAAAAGGTCATTGAACCGTTGTTAGATGTGCGAGCAAGTGTGAAAAAGTTTGTCGACGCCGAGAGCACAGAAACGTTGCTTTTATTCCAGCATCGATCTTATTTTAACTTTAACAGGTGCCTAGTAGATAATCTGCAGATTATCTAGGTAATTTAAGAAATTATACAATTTTCCGCACGACAACGAATCACCCTAGTTAATCTGCACAATATCTAGATAATCTGTAGAATAGCTGATTTCTGCACATTAGCGGTAACACATAAAATACAAAAGCATCAGTGAAAAGTATATCAAAAGAATATTACGCAAAAGAGACACCGCTGATAAATTTTCGAATTTACATTCAGTTATGTAACAGTTGAACCACTAACCAATTTTCAGACACATCAAGGTATACTACCTTAAACCTTAGCGCACCAATGCCGCCATATTCGCGCCATTATAAATACACCAAGAAAATCGAATGCCGCTATACGGGCGGCACGACGCGATATCCCTACATGCACACATCTATTCGCATATCTCAACCCCCATTATTTTTCTATAATTCTCACCCTAGTATCTTTCAGTCTGGAGCTATCCCTTCATAAACCACCTATCATCAAATGAAAATTAATAACGCACTTTTTCTCGCTCTGGTAGCAAAGCAATCCGATTCCTTAGAATTCCGCCTATCCACTGCTCATAGTTCCAGAAAAAACGTCCGTCCAGGCTTAAAACGATTCTAAAAAGGGATTCAATCCCTTTTACCCACGAGCCGCCCGTATAAAATACCCCGTGGAGAAAGTCCCAGTTAAAGTGGCAGGTAATAGAAACGTTCCCGGCATTTCTCGACCCGTATTTTTAACCCACAACCGATAATTAATCTCGAGCCGACAATCCGCGATCGATAGCTCACCGATGCGCCGTGAATGACGACAGGAGCAAGAGAACCAACGACGTTGTTGGCACGTTTGATCTTGTGCTGCGCAGCGGTTTACCTTTCGCCGTTGTGAGCAAGCGCGCTCGCGGCACGCCACGCCGAGCGTGATCTATCATGAAAAATTATCTTTGACCAGCGGCCCGTGGCCCGTCATTTTTCAGGTAACCGAGTACTCAGGTCGGAACTAATGGGAAATCCATACACCGCCAAGGGGTGAACGTTAAAAGCGACGGCGAGCGTGCGGACGTTAGCCGGCGACAAGTCGATACTGACAACCAGTTTAGAACTTTAAACCGTGCTTATTTCACCTTCATTGTTTAACCCTTCGAGAGTCAAGTGGCGCCGTGTCCTTTCCTCGCGCCGACGGCCGAAATGATCGTTAGTGTTTGACGGGGAGAGGAAGAGATTTTCTGGGGGGAGATATTTTTGTAACAAAAAAAAAAATCACGCTTAAACAACTGTCTTCCTTGTGTTATAATGTTTTTTTTTTTTTTTTGGTGTAGTAGATATTCAGAGTGTTGTGTGAAGCGAGTAATAAGTCGCTTCATTTTTGTTGATAGATTTTAATTGTTTAGATCGTGGTTATTTTACCTTGATTGTTCAGCTTGTAGAAAAGTCGAGTGACGACGTATTCCTTTTTTTGTATTGATTATCGAAATGATCTTTAGTTTATAAACAACATATCGTGTCTTGTATTCTTACAAACGTAGTTTTGAGGTATATTATTTATATCTGTGTCGATATAGCTGAAGTACGGTAGGTGTTAAAAATCGAGAAGAGGAGAAGTGTGATCAGCGTTTATTGAGTCGAGGTTACATCGTAGATTTTTTTTACTAGTTTTCCATACTTTCTTCATTAGCAGTTTTATATACTTTGAAGCTTTAACAATTTTTCCAAAAATCATGATACAGACCTTGCATCTATGCGTTATTTGAACAACCTTGGTCCGTGCATTTTAAATTAATGAAACGACCTTAATTGCTTGCCGTTTACTGCAATTCTTCGTATTGTGAATTTCTAAGCCTCTCTAGCTTTTACACGTCGACAGCAAAAATCGCGGTTCTCTGCCGCAATTGTCCTAATTGCTCGTATGTCGTGTATAGTATGCACAGTCTTCAGTCTAAAACTGTGTCTGTGAAAAGAAAATTCAAGTGTAATTAATTTTAATTAACCAATATCATGTAAGAAAAAACGTTTATCTCATTTTACAGGTTAGAAAATTCATAATAGAGAATATGTTTTACAGAGTCAATAAGGGAAAAAAACTTAGTATAATATATTACTAGTATACATGGATCATGAAAATGAAAGAGAACCTTTTTCGATGCATTACAGTCGTAAACTATATGGAGAAAACATTTCTCGGATAAAAAAGTGTTGAGATGAAAAGAAACATAGCTTCATCGCTTATACATATACATATATAAAAAAAAAGAAGTTGAGTCAAACTTTCTGAATGCCAAATATATTATATGGAATTTGTTTCGATGTAAAACATACTAAGCTAAAAGCATCAGTAGTTGATACTGTACCAGTACTTGACACTTTTTCAGAAAAAGTAAATAAATAAGGAAACCTCAAGTTGGAATACATAAAAACTTATTAATCTACATAGTGTCGTCCTTCAACGCCTTAATTGCGAAATACCGAGCATAGTCCGTAATTTAGAAATGTCATAGCGATCTGTTAATCAAACCCGTGTGCGACTCTTACAATTTTTGCGTATTTTCTTATATAAATGATTTGGTTAAAATATGAGAATTGCAAGTTTGTATTATTTACATTACCAAGGTTAGTCCATTAATTAATTTTTCTCCCTATGTCAACTACTGAAACAAAATGATGTCAACTATTGAATCAACATTTACTTTTAGTACTTTTTATTTGAACAAATAGGTAAAAAAATTCCTCAAAGTGTCAACCACTGGTATCTTTACCTTATTACGATTGAAAATCACTACCTGGGATTAAAACGTTCCGCTTCGCCAAGTTTATACGAGAAGAAAAATGAGGTTCGTGTCCAAGCTTAATCCACGTTGGAGGAAAAGTCGAGCGTAGTTTCACAGTTGACGATCTTCGCGAAGATCTCTCTAGCCTTCTCCCTGGGGCTCGTCACCTTCACGGTGTCACGACGCAAACTGCGTTGCACTGGCTGCGTCTCGACATCCTCTCGACCATCATCGACATGTCTTTCCAAAAGTACCTTGGATAATACGTCTCGATCATCGTCCAAGTTTCTCTTCATAAGCATCTTGGATAATATGCTTTGAACATCCTTTATGTCCCCTTTTAGAAGCATCTTGGATAATACATTCACATTGTCTTCCAACTTCCTTTCAGCAAGTACCTTGGATAATGCCTCTCGACTGTTCTCCACGTTTTTTTTTATCAGCCTGTCTGTACTGTCGTCCACTTGCCTTTTTAGTAGCGTTTTGGATAATACATTCCGACGATCACTTGCGTTGTTTTCCAGTTTTACTCCGGATAATACATCTCGATCATTGTCAATGCTCTTTTCTGTGTGTACTTTGGATACGTTTTGACCATCGTTCATTTTTCTCTCCACAAGCTTTCTGGATAATACGTCCCGACCGTCGCACATGTTCTTCTCCAAAAGCACCCTGGACACTTCTCGAGCGTCGTTTATGTTCTTCAAAAGTACCTTCGATATATCGTCATCGTTTTCTAAACCATCCTCCATGATCATCCTCGATAACATATCTCGATTATCGTCGACATCGTTTTCTAAATGCACCGTGGATACGTCCTGACTGTTTTTCACACCTTTCTCCATGTATGCTCTAGATGTGTTCTGACCATCCTCCACGTTCTTCTCCATTAATATTCTGGATAATAAAGCTTGACCACCCACCATATTCTTGTCGAAAAGTATCCTGGATATATCTTCGCCGTTTTCCACGTGTTTCTCCTCGAGCATCCTCGATACGTTCTCATTGCTCACTAAGTTTTCTTGTATAAGCATTTTGCATAACACATTGCGATTATCATTCATATTCTTCTTGAAATGCATCCTGGGTTCATCCTGATGATTTTGTACGTTATCTCCCACATCCTTCGTATTTTTATCCACCAGCATTCTGCAGAACATATTTTGATCATCGCCCATACTCTTTTCCAACATTACTTTCGACAGGTCTTCATCCTTTTTTAGATTGCTCTCTACCAGCATCCGGGATAATACATCACGACCATCGCCGATATTCCTTTCCAGAAACGCCCTGGATTTATCCTGATCTCTCTCCACCTCTCTTTCTACATGCTCTCTGGACACGTTGTAATCATCTCTCACATTTCCATCCACGGGTGTTCTAGATAATACCTCCCGACCGTCGCCTATATTCTTTTCCAAAAGCACCCTGGATGCGTCCTCCTCATTTTCCAGATCTCCCTCCATGAGCATTCTCGATAATATGTCGCGACCATCGCCCATACTTCTCTCCAGAAGCGCCCTAGAGGCAGGCGGCAAGTGCGTCCTCACATCGCTTTCGGATTTGGCCAGCTTCCTGGAGAACTCCGCGCACTTCGAGGAACCTTGCGGCTGCGCAACGTAGCCGCGTCGAAATCTCTCCGACTTGGTCTTTCGAATGGCCGAGGCAACGCGCCTCCTGATATCCGCGCCCACGAGAGCGACTTCAGAGGATTCCTTGGCTTCCAATGCGGAGCCCCTCGTGGCGTTCTCGAGCATCTTCAGGAGGCGATCGAACGACACGCAGATCTCTTCCACGGATTCCTGGCTGAGCAGAAGGAAGCCTCTGGATTCGGCATCCTTGTCCCTCGAGACGTCCTCCAGCTTGGCCAAATTCTCCTTCAGGATTCTCAGATTCTCCTCCGCCCTTTCACGCCTCGCTTGTTCCTCCGCCAGGGCCACGTTACTCCGTTTGCTCTCCTCCAGCAGGCTTACGTACTCCCTCCTGGTTTCCTCCAGTCGACTCAAGATGTCCCTCAGATCGTTCGATTCTTCCCCGCTCTCCCGATTCTCCACGATCTGCGTGCCTACGTCCGCCCTCTTTGCTTCGCTCTTCAAAGCGCCTATCCTCTCCACGCGAGAGGCCTCCTGACCAAGCCTATCCCCGATGACTGGTCGAATCTGCGATTGCAGATCCAGGTGTAAAGACATTCTCGACTTTGGCTTCGTTTGCGCAGGATCTCGAACCCGTCGAGCATTACTCTCCCTCGTCGTTTGCTCCAAGGCGCTGCTGCCGCTGGGCTCCTTCGTCGCGCAGCCGAGCTTCCTCGGCACGACCACCTGGCAAGGCTTCCTCCTGCCCCGCACTATAGCGCTTCGAGGCCTCTCCTGCCCTCTGCCCTCGTGATCCCTTCTGTTCTCCCCCTTCGCGCCAGCCGAGCCCACCCTCTGCTGCTTCCTCGGCACACCGAGCCATCGATACTCCATCTTGCCCTCCGCGTTGTTCTCGCGCAGCCTCCTTATAACCTCATCGACGAGCTCCTCGTTCAGCTCGGAATTCTGCCTGACGTCCAAGACAGTCAGGGTGTTGTTGTTGTCAAGCAGCTGCAGGAGGCTCTCGCCAATCCTGTCCGTGAGTCCGCAGTGCTGGACATCGAGCGCCTTGAGCCACAGGCTGTCCCCAATGGCCTCGATCAGCTCGATCATCCCCAAGTCCCCCAATCCAGGGTTGTCGTTCAAGGTCAGTCGACGTAGACCTGGCATAGCCTCCAGATCGGGCTCTCGATATCTGAGCGACCTCTTCCAGGCCTCGTGGTACAGAAGGAGCTTCTGCCTGCGCAGGGCGCCCGCCAGGTGTGGCGTGCACTCGGCCGTGAGGTCGCACTGGCTCAGATTCAGGGTCCTGATGCTCTGCACGCTGGTGATCGTCCGACATATCAGCTCGCATCCATTGTCGCCGATGTGGCAGCGCTGGAGGGAGAGGTGGCTCAGGGTTTCCGTGGCTGCCAGGCCAATGCACAGGGCCGCGATGCAGTCGTTGGGCAGGGGTATGCCCTCCAGCTCGAGGTTGGAGAGGTTCGAGGAGTTCCTGACGCACTGGCCCAGGCTGTGGGAGAGCCACTCGAGGAGGTAACGCGTGAGGACCACGGGGGCTTTGCTGACGGACCTTGCCTTGTCCTCGGAGTTGATCTCCTCGAGGGGCTTGCGGCACTGGTACCTGCTGCGCACGCTGATGGACTTGAGGCAAAGGTCGAGGGAGAGGGAGTTCAGGATCGGGCCCCAATCGTCCATCTTGACGCGGTCAGTCGTGAAGTCCAGGCTGTGCGGCAAGGTCACGCAGATCACGGGAAGCGGACGAAGTCGCTGCTGCTTGCAGAGCTCCGTGTAACAACTGGCGAAGTTCCTGCCGCTTGGTATTGACATATTCACGGGATTGCTCGGCCTTTCTCTTTCGGTTCTAACTGCGCTTTTGGGGAAGAGAGGATCGTGGAACCTGAAGAATGAAGGATAGAGTTTAATCTTTTTGATCACGAATTATTTCCACCTGAAGAAAATAATCATGGCTTTGCTGATCGGATCTTTGAAATTAAATTGTGGTTTTTGAGGCGTATAAAATATACCTAGGGTGGGTGTAACGCGTCTTTAAGTAAGGATATTATGTTCGAGCGTGTGCAGTATATGTTGAAAATTTTAAGTATTTTATTTTAAAATTAAAATTTTAAGTTTTTATTATTATTAATTTATATGTATATGTGAGTGTTTTTTCCCTCCAACGTATACCTTTCTTAGCTGTTAGTTGTTCGAAATTATTCACGGAAGGTACAAAGACGACTGAGAAGAGTTCACTTGAATGTGCGTGTTCAGTTTTATTGGGTTGTTCGGAAAGTCATTTCGTTAAGTAAAACCACCTGAACCAGTTTTTTGCCAGCAAGGACCAAAACTTTTATGAGAGGGGAATTATGTTACTGCCAGAAAGATGGCA
>JBCFXI010002969.1:0-13853 GCA_038496175.1 Ampulex compressa
GTGGCGGTGTCAGGCGGCTGTTCAATTTTAAAAGATATTTCGTTCTTTTCCTACCTTCTTAGACTATCAATAAGTTATATTAGGCTCTATAATGTTGTATTTGCACGAATGTATGAATAATACAATTAAATATCACAGAGTCTATAAATCTGGACTGATTAGCCCAAGCCGCCTGACACCGCTACAGTCGTATTCCAGCTTCTCCTTGCCCCACTTGAGGGCAAATTGAGGGAACAAATTATTGATTCGGTGTGTAGTAGGGTTACACATATACTGGAGCGAGGGGGGGGGGAGAAGCAACGGGAGAGGAGTTAAGAAGAATGATCTTTGTCGAGAGAAATAAGAAAGGCGATAAGGAAGCATGGGAAGAAATATGCACAAGAGCTGGGACAAGTATGGCATTGGATAGAGGAGCAAGTATGGAGGGAAAGAGAGGAAAGGGAGAAGATGAGAGAGGAAATGAAGGAATTACATAAGAGGATGAAAAGACTACAGGAGGAAGAGAGAGGGGAAGGAAAAGATGAAGCGGTGAAGGGGGGAAAAGATAGAGGGCAAGGTCAAGGCGAAACTGAAGGAATTAACAAGAAGAGAAGAACTAAGGCACAAAGAGGAGAAAAAGAAGAACGTTATTATAAATGTGTTGGAAGTAAAGGAGGGCAAAAAGAGGGAAGCAATGGAGAAAATCCTGGAAGGTACAGAAGGGAGCATGAAAGTGGTGGAGGAAAAAGGGTCTAAGGAGATACTATGAAGAGAAGAAAGGTGGTACTAGTAAGGCATAAAAAATGGTGGGTATTATATAAAAACTGTAGTTGTGGGGGAGAAGTGAAAGGGTAGATGAGGATCTGACATGGGAGCAGAAAAACGTAAAGTGGAAGTTAAGAGAAATAGCTAGGTGGGAGGAGAGGGAAAGAAGGAAAAGGATGTGTGTGAGTGCAAGAAGGATAAGATGTGGGAAAAATAGTGGAGGTGGTATCAAAAGGAAGGGATGTTGAAGGATGAAAATGGAGACACCAAGAAGGGATATGTGGAGAATAGATGTTGGAGACAGAAAAGGTAAGGAAGAAAAAGGAGATGGGTAAAAGAAGAAGGAAGGAGGAAGAATAGAAGAGTAGAACAGAAAAGGGAGGAAAAGTTGAGTAGCAAGAAGATAACAAGGAACAAAAACCCTGGGGGATACCACGAGTGGTGAGAAAGAGTGAAGGATGGTCAAAGGAGGAACGAGTTTCAATTCTGATAATTGATATATGTTTATGTCCGGGGAGGGGAAGTTTAGATCTAGAATAAGATAGTCAATAAGAATAATTTTTTTTTGTCATTATAAATTCATTTTCTGCGACAATTACTAGGGTACACAACTACACACACATACGCACACGCGCGCGCACACACACACACACACACACACACATTTTTCATTTGTATATTTCTAATATTCTTAGTTATTTTCTTTCGATATTAAAAAAAATTAACATGAATTAAATATTCTTTTCCCATGTTTTACTAAAATTCAATTTTTCATGCATTAAAGGTAAACTCGATGAGAAGATCGTAATACACCAGATAAAGTATCTCGGTTTGATAGAGAATTTGCGAGTGAGACGCGCTGGTTTCGCCTATCGGAGACCATATCAACAATTTCTTGAGAGATATAAATCTCTCTGTCCTCAAACTTGGCCACATTACCATGGATCGGCAAAGGATGGTGTGCAAGTCTTGGTCTGCCATTTAGGATATGAAAGAGATGACTACAGAATGGGCAAGTAAGATCAGGAATTTTCTCTAAAATAATCAAGTAATTTAATGTTCTACACAACATAGTAGATACTGTAATCGTTATAAAGTAGATTTATACAGAGAACGTTGTTATTATGTAAACATGTTGAAGATGTTAAGTTTAATGGGGATTTACTAAGATTTAGATAAAACATGTAAATTATGCAAAGAAGTTGTATATATATTGATATGTGAGAATCTGTGAGCAAGAATTAATGATAATTTAAAGGCTTAACTAGTACATTTAGTAATGACAAAAGGATCAGAGTTAGATGTAGAGCAATTGTTAAACAGATGATTAAATATAACAATTGTTAATACGTTTTGTGCTAGACCGATTTTTGGTTACTTTCTGATTTGTTTTTGGTTTTCCTTCAAGCTGCATTGTGTTTATTTCCCCGCTTTATTAAAATTTGCTTCTAACATATGCCTTATGATTTTTATAATAGGTAAGAAACATTTCTATTTTTATTTTCCGTTTTGCAAGGACAATTCCAAATAGTCTGAATAGAAAATTCGGCGTTAAATGTATACGCACCACGCAGCACGGAACGTGTTAATGTAGTTGGGAATTTGAGAAAGAGTACTAATATAGTAAAAATTCATTAACGCGTAAGCGTTTAGAATTAAGAATAAACGTAAAAAATAATGTTACATATCAAATCATATTAGATGTAAATATTTTTTAAAACTATTCAATGTTTATACAGTATAGAAGACATACTAATCTTAGTAAGAAAAAAAGTTGAGTAAACATGTGTTGAAAAATTTTTGGAATATAAACGTGTTTGTAGAATGCATTTACTATGTCGATAATCTTTCTGCCAATGGCAGAAATTGCTTCGGTAATGTATTTACTGAGAAATTGAGATAAACATTACTTGAAAGCCGAAGATTGTCAATAAATAAAATGCAAACTATGAAATTCGGATTTAAAATATATTTTTCTGTTTGTCATTCTGAAAATTGTATTCCTACCTTATAATTCCGCGTAATCAGTGCTTGCACTTGTTAGAATAACATGGATAGAGTAACTACTCTTGAAGTATTTTCCAAACAAGAGTAACACAAATGTCTACAGCATTGGGCATTCTTACCCTGATTACGAAATTTTCTTGTATAATGTGGTCTATTTAGAGTTCTAAATTACTCTGATTTACAAACAGGTTAATGAAGATTTTGGAACAGCATATTAAAGCCAACTCTTCAATTCAAATTGGAAATTTCTTCATGTAAAAATTTGCAGCTAAACACTTCTATTAACACAATCATGCATAAAATGCATATTCACTACTTCTTTATGCGAATAATACGACGACATTTATAGCCTCATACTTTTTAACGTACAATGTGTTCAAAATGTGGTTAATAAATCCTAAAGGAAATATTACATACAATGATAGAAGCTATAGTCAATCATGATGTTATATAAAAATGTGTATATCTTGGAAATGTTTTACCTTTCAAATTAAATTTCTTAAGACCTTTTTACGGAGTACAGTATATTTGAAGTACCATATCAATATTAAATGTTTCTTTTGAACACCACATGCGTTTTTGTCAAATTCATTTTCGGCACTGACTGCTAAGACCATTTGGCCAGTAAATGAACTTTACAGCATTTTTATAAATTAATAATTTTATGTTTCTTATGAATTTCCATGTGGGAGATATTTATGGAAGAATAATTTGGGAGTACAGTTCTTCAATAATTTGAGTAGACATTCTAATCTTTTCGATATAATTTCCAAAAAAACAGTCATTAAAGATTTTATAGCCGAAAATGAATAATTTAGCAATTACAATTCGACGTGAGATTAATTGCTAATAATAATAATAATATTGATAATAATTGATTTCAATAGCACAAAGCTCTTCATTCGCTTTCCAAAGACGCTCTTTGAGACCGAGGATGCATTTCAAAGGAAGAAACACGAGATAGCAGCCATAATTCAAAGCAAATGGAAATGCATAATAACAAGAAGGAAATATCTGAAGATCAGAAGTGCGGCAATAGTGTTTCAAAAGAACATAAGGGCTTGGCTTGCTAAGAGAGAGGCCAAGAAACGAAGGAAAGCTGTGACTATCATTCGCAGGTATATATAAAAATATATAAGTAAATGAAAGTATGTATACAAGGTTTCCAAAAAGATTGAAGCTACACTCATGCCACGTTTTAATAAAAATAAATACATAAAAAAGTTAATATAATTTTATGTCCTAAAATTTATAATTAAAAAATTATATGTGCACAAGAAATGATGGACAATGTTCTTGAAAAAAGGGTGCGCATACTCATATGCACTCACATAATATATTTCTGTTTATATTTATATATTATGTTCCTAACAAACATGTGGGGATAGTGATTTTCCATAAGAATATTATGTACATATTTTAAATTACTGTAATGAAATCTCCAGACCAACAATAGAATAGCTCAATTAACAAGGTTGATTACAATGCCCCTTTTATGTCTTTTGTTGTGGTACAATAGACAAATCAAAATACAATCAAAGCATGTTAATTTATTATACTAATTAAAAATGAATTTATTACCAATATTTATGAGTAACGTATCAAGGAAACTGATTTGTTTATTATTTTTTATATTAATGGTGAACAGGATTTTGTTATGGACAGAATTGAAATTTCTAAAAGTGAATTAATAGAGGATTATGGAACATAAATATGATGTCTACATGTCAATGATAGAATGTAGGTTTAAAATCTAAATGATTAACTGTATGTGTCTCTAAAGCTTGTATAGCTATGTTAGCTAAAATTCATGATAAAAAGAATTCTACTGCAGAGCCAAAATGTGTTTGTATATATCATTATCAAATTTGTAATATGTCGAATGGAGTATTAATCTTATACCAATGATGAATTCAGAATGTGGAATGCTGATGCATTGACCAATATGTGACCATCATCTTTCAGTGCTTTTTATGAAAAAATCAGAGGGAATTGTAGCCAAAAGTGAAACTGATCTGTGTGTTACGAGAATCAATATATTTATTATTGTTTTTATAAGCTTAAAGCTATTTATGGGATGACTATCAGTTTTAGGGCCACCACTTGAAACTACATACTGTAGGAAATTGGTAAGCCTGTAATACAGAGAATGTATAGAATTAATGTTTATCCACAGTGGTGCCTCTAGCTTCTGGATCACAAGCAAACCATACGATTTTATTAATTATCCATCGGAGCTATGGAGGTTATGATAAGTTTGAAAAAATATGTAGTCTTTATTTTTCCAACGTAATAAGAAATCGTTTATTTCATTCTCAATTTTTCTGATGGCATTTTTTAGAAATTTTTTTATATGCTTCTCGATCATTTATCATATTGTTTACTGTATTCAGACCATTTTAATACAACAGTTGTGCTTCCTTTGTAAACACTTGTTCTGAGGATATCTTCATTTTCTCTGATATGTTTTTGGATTGATTTTCTAAGTTTATGCAAATTATCTTAACCAAATTGATAGAAAAGAATCTATTGAGGCAATCATTAAGTTTATGTCAGAATCTATTTGCAAAAACCTCTGAAAGCAAGAAGATTTTAGTCTCGATGTATTTTATTCAATTAAAAACTATTTGTTTTTTTGCGTTCTTTTCTATGTTTTTTCTATGTTAAATTATATGTTAAATTGTCTGCTAAGATCATTTGACCTAGGCTTTACTGTCTAAGGTAGGTTCCAAACCACCAGAGCTACAGTATACTAGGTTGTTCAATAAGTTCGAGGGTCGCTGTCTATTCGTCAACAGTAGAGGTAAAACTTTCATAAGAAACTCAATGAAAATTTCAACATTTTTTTTTGCAATATTTGAAATAAAGTTTTGGGTTTCAAAAAGCAGTGTGTACAGTGGGTGTTGCATTCCTTAACAACAAAATTCCATTTAAATACTACTTTGTCAGCAACATTTGAAGCGTTTTTTAACTTTTAAAGTCATTTTAATTTAAAGTATGTAATTTTTGGTGTAACTTTTTAGTTTAAAGTCTAACTTTTAAAGTAATTTTTAGAACCATAAACTCATTTTTTGTTTTCCGTTCTGCGAATTTATCGAACAACGTACTACATATCATATGGAAAAACCAGAGGTGGAGGACAAGATTCGAATCCGAATCTCTACCCACTACATTGCTCTAGCTCTGGTAATCTTTTCTAATGAAAATAAATCCAATATATTCGATAGGATGGACAATGTTATATGTAGAGAAAACCAAACGTGGAAAGGCATATGCATATCTTATGATCAACAGTAAGGCATGGTAATGCTTTGGTAATAGTACGAGAGTATATAGCTGCAAATTATGCTTAAACTCTTGTTTCTATAGAAGGTACTTTAGATAAATTCAAGTACTTAAGCGGTTTAGGGAACAATTTGATAGGTCTATCAAAATTAGATCTGTTAAACAGTTTTTACCGCCTATTCACAGCCAAGACTTTTTTTCATTTCTCCACTTTTTCTTGCAGATTTATTAAAGGTTTTATAACGAGAAATGGACCACCTACAGAGATCAACATGGCCTTCATCGAACTGGCAAAATCTCAGTGGCTGATAAGGCTCTCAAAGAATCTGCCAGTGCAGCTCTTGGACGATCACTGGCCAGTGTGTCCCTATGCATGCATAGAGGTAAAACGTTTTATCATAAAAAATCCACTAATAAATTAAAAATCTAGAAAAAAGTAGTCCTGCGCTGAAAAGTTTGCACAAGAAATCGTAGAATAAAAAAAGGGGTTCTCAGCGTACTTGATCTTGTCACTACCCTTGACATTTTCTTACTAATTATTATTCAGTCAGAAGATGCATGCTGACAGAGTACTAATATTCTCCTATTTACAAGTGACACGTTGTACTGTGCACAGAATCATAAATGCAGTGATGCTACTGTATTGTTCATATAAAATATATAAAGTTCAAAATTGATTTAAATGTAGAGTTTATCCTGAGATATAAGAGAAATAGAATTATTTTTTCATTACGTTAACCGATAACTATGGATTTGTAGATTATATCAATGGTCGATCGTTTACTTCTCTATTTTATTCATCCTCAATGTATCCTACTCATTCTATTTGATCCGGTACTGGTTAGTATGTCTGATGGACAAGCCAGAAATATGTACAAGGAAGGGCATCCTTTTTGTATTCTGATCAATGGAATCAGACACTCCTGTTGCAAATTTTTTTCTGGCTTAGCCCAGTATGTGCCTTTATAGAATTATTTGTGTGCCAACATTTCATCTCCACTATGTTGTGGGCTGTAAATAAAGTCTCAGCTGGAATGAAAGAAAAGAAACTTTGTACAGTAAAATCTCCATAAAAGTTACCCAAAAGTACTTTTCTAAATGACTTCTGCGCTACTCCTATATCTTTGTAATTTAAATCAGACCTGCCTAAGCTTATGATAAGGCACATAATGCCGTACCGGGTTGAGTTCCTTTGAAGAGAATTTATGGTTTGACTGTGCCTAACACGGAAATATAATTCATTTAACCCTTTGCACTCGAGGCCTTTTTCGCTTGCGCGAACCAGCAACTCGAGACGATTTCATCCAAATTAGGGAAACGTTTTACAAGTACTTTAAAACTATTTATCAGTAAATAAACGTATACAGATAATAAAATTTCACCAATTTATTCATATTTATATCGAAAACAACAAAATTTTATAAATATTGCACTCTGTAATTACTTTGCGTGTGATATTTCTTAAAACAATATGCAAGATGCATCCTAGGTTTATTAGGGCACGTATCACAGTAATACATTACTTCCCGCCTACCTCCAGGCGTGTTGCGGTTAGAACAAACTTTGCAGTCCCTTTTTGGTCCTTTTAGCATTATATAAAGCTGTCCATTTAGTCTGATTTCATCGGAATACGACGTAGACGCTTGCTGATGATGCAGACGATGCTGACGATATGATTTTCTCAATTGCTCAACAACTGTTTTTAGATATTGCAAATGGCTGAGTGGCTTTTCACCCTTTTTGATTTTTTTTAGCTTGTACAGAATGAAAGAATGTTTCTTAGGATTATATGTGAATATGCTCGCTCGGTATACAATAATCCAAGAAGTTTGAGTTCATATAGTCTAAAAAGCAACTTACTTGTTGGAGGCGCGTTCCCGGATTTGTGTTGCATGTTGAAATATTTTTTAAATGCAGCATCCAGAATATTTGGCTAAATCTGTCTCGTGTGAATGTATCCGAATAGAAAGGAATATAACTGGCGTTATTCCTTGACCAATATTATTACAAATTGGCCAACGACATTGTGCCTATATTGATTTTTTCCGCAGCAGAAATTGAATTTGCCTGAAAACATTAGCAGGAGTGCGGAATATATATTTTCCATCGCACTTCTACCAACGCTTTTAGGTAAATTCGGTTCTTGCAGCGCATAGAAGCTGGTCGCCAAGAAAACTCGCCATTAGACAAATGTGGTTAACGTTTTCTTTGATGATTACGGAACATTTTGCTGTGCAAGAATGGAAACTTGTAAATAGGGTCCGGTGACCACCATCTAATGAACGGTGTCTGTACTAGACTCATCCAAATCATCAGTCCAATGAATGATTTTATTTCTTCGAAAGTGATAGATTTCCATCTATTTAGTCGAGCATAATCAATTGTTACACATTTCTCAAGCAATTTCTGTTGTACATATCCATTAGTCTCTGTGCCTAAAAGGTATATCACTTCTTCATTCAAAAATAACGAAAGAACTTCACTTGCACTAATGACAGATGGCAAATTCAACAGAAGCCCTTTTTTTCCATTAAACGGAAACGATTTTTGTTTGTTGGCAAACTCGTATTACTGGATTGCCCAACAACAAGGGTCAATTCCTCTTCTTCGTTTATAGTAAGTTCTTCTAATATATCCTAAAGATCTTTACTTGTATATAATACCTCGTCAGAGTTGTTCAGTAGTTATGAGTGAACAGTGATGCCTAATTCTTTCCTTTAAGTCGTACACGTTATTTTTCAAATATCCCCACAGGAAAAAATCAAGGGGGTTCAAGTTTGGGGAACGTGGCAGCGAAGACGTTAGGTTATGAGTACCAAACCAATTTTGCCCATACGTTTCGGTTAAAAATCTCGAAACTACTCGGACGTTATTTGCTGGTGTTTCGCCTTGCTGGTAGTATTTTAGATTTAAACGCCACTGTAACGGGACCCAAATATTGTATCACGGAAGAAACAAATTTTGTTTTTTCAGTGACTTTTCTTATACACTTTAATTGCAGAATTGCTCACGGAACGTGTTTGTGTAAAAAATAATGCGTGCTTCCATTTAAAAAAAAGCAGTGCAACTGTACTTTGCAAATGCACTAACGCACTTGGCGAAAAAGTCGATGCATAGGGCGTTGGAGCTTTTCGAACACTGCAAACTTTCTCTGTACGATTTTTTTCTAACTTTGCTTAAAAAAGAGTTATAACTCGGCCCAGTTACTAGAATCACCCTGTATTTATACGGATTTAGTTATTCATTGCGAATACTTGCTCAGATCAAAGTTAATTAGAACGCGGAAAGACCATCAACAGAATTGTCAGCCCTACCTTTGCGGAATCATCAAAGTGCTCAGTTCACAAAGGGTTAAAACATGATCTTATCATCATTATTTCGAATGTGACTTATAACCCGTTTTTTTTAATGTGCCTGAGACTGTAAGAAAAGAAACTGAGTTATAAAATAAGTATCAGATAAGTAAATATGGGCGTAGTTGTATCCTGTTTGGTCTCATTATTATCTGAAAACTCTCACTAATATGTTAATAAGCAGTTTACGTAAAGAGAAGTTTAATCAAAGAAGTTATATTTTCGTGTTAGGCACTGTCAAGCCATAAATTCTTTTTAAAAACATCCCACTGGGTACGGCATTGCATGCACGCTTAGTTGGATTCGATTTAGATAGTAAAGGCATAGTAACAGCGTAAATGCCATTTAGAAAGGTATTTTTGGATAACTCATACAGAAATATCATTGTCCTTTTTAGTCAGGTTTTTAAATGTCATACCTGTCTGGCTTTGAGCTTGGTCAGTTCTTTTGTCCGCGTCCTCTTTACAAACTATGAAGACAAAGGCTGCGCGTTTGGGAAACAGTGTCTCCTGTTTTTTTAATGTCACAAATGGTATCCGTGTGTCTTCAGTGACCTTCATTACAGTGACGTTTAGGGAACAATTACTGTACTTTTCAAAATAGGACAATGAGCTGAAGGTTTTAATCTTTTCCATTCGAAGAATACTTCCACATTTCTATTCATATTTATTTAATGCGCCCTTTACTGCTTGTTAAAATTCTATTGGTTCCATCAATATTGTATCAAAGCTAATTACCTGTTATATAATTTAATTAACTAATTCGGACATTCTTAATAAACATGTTGCTCTAGTTTAGTTATAAAATACTATTTTTTAAAAAAATTTTTTTCATCGCAACTCATCTAACATTTCAGATGGAAACAAATAATATACTGTGAGCAGCTATTATGTTAGTTACAGATCTATCCTTTGATCATTTACAGTTAGAGTTCGTTACGTCTTCAAAATCGACTGAAAATACTGGTTTTTACGAATAACATTGTAAAATTTGAAAATCAAGTGTAAAAGTAAATGTAGTATGTAAATAAATCTATTAAAATGTTTACCTAAAATTTTCTCAGGCTAAAGCATATTGAAGTAAAACTATATAAGAATAATTCTTGGGTAAATAAGTAAAATAATTCCCATAAAATAATACAAAAATAATCAACTAGACATAAATTTCACAAAATAGATGTACAAAAATTGTCAATTCCTCTGATCATTTTTGTAGGAGTGGAAGAATTGCAGTAACAATAAATGAGTCTTCCCTTTTGTTCAGATATCTGTATACTTTGTATATTCTTGCACTGATACATTATTATATGCCTTTTCATACTGTAACGCAGGCCCGCAACCTGAGCGGATAGCCCAGTAAAAGTGACGTGACACTTAATGTGTTAACCAAACATAGGCCTGAAGAATTCGGTTTTTCACGCACTGCATACACACTCATACAGATATAAACAAAAGGGCGCTTTATGTCCACTTGGAATTCATCGGTCAAAGGGAGCCTCATGTTCACTCAGGAGGTTGTCTAGCTAGTACTATTCATGGCCTCTTACCATCTTGTCTTCTAAAATGCCCACAATTCATTTGTTACTTTTTGGCTGTCTTAAACGTTGTTCCCTTCTCTTTTGTCCCGGAACTCCCTTATGACTTTTATCTCTAGCAGCTTTTAGAAACACTTTTCTTACAATACGACTCTTATCATTATTGTCCGACAATTAGCTCATGCATTGACGTGACACACAGTCACACATGCGAACACACGCATACAACTCTACAACCATGTAGGTTGAATTAAGAGAATACTTGACATGTAACTTTATTTGATTTTGCATAAAGTATATTTTATTCTGTTACATTATTATAAATCGTACGTATTTGTGTGGATTTTCGCTATTTCTATTTTTTTTTTTTACTTATTTTTGTATAGTATATGTTTCTTTTTCATATTTTTGCAGTCCCACAGATATTGAATGATCGTTATAATTTTTTAATAAGTGTGAGTATGTTCTTAATGTTTCCATTGTATTTTGTTTTTTTTTGCAAAAATCCGGAACTTGGTTGAAGTGTTTCCCTTTAGAAATATTGAATTACGTAAACTGACTTTTATAATAATTAATACAATAAATAAGAATAATATGATTTAATGAAATTAATAGCGATAATAATTAATAAATTAATAAGATTATATTTAATAATACATTTTGAAACCAGGCCTCGCAGCATCTGAGGATTATGCATAAAAGGTGGAAGGCGAGAAATTACAGAAATGCACTGAGCAAAGAGGACAAAGAGCAGTTCGAGCTGAAAATCCTTGCCGAGTCTCTCTTCAAGGGTAAAAAAAGATCCTACATGAGGAGTCTGGGTCCAAAATTCCAAACGAATCGGCTTGATAATGGTCATGATGGTCGCAGGCAGAGTTTCGTAGGAAATCTTTTGCCGGCAAGTGAAAGTATAAAGGTGAGTCGATAATACAGCGTGCAAACAATTTTATCAGTGAATTTGTTTTCTGTAAAAATCTTCGTAACACATGTACCATCGTTAGTACATGCTCACGCATTGATTTAACAACGATGACTCCTGTAATAGTCTCACATAACCAACATTGTGTCCAAAGTCTAAGTGAGCTAATACTTCAATGTGTTGCAATCTCACTGAACAATATGAGTAAAGATATGGTTAACAAAATCTAAGGTTACAGTCAATTCGACGTTATGGATGGAAGAGTCCGGTACTTTTTGACATTAAACAAAAAAAAGTGCGACCAGACCGTTTGAATCTCAAAAAAACTGTTAAATTTATCATCATTGAAACAAGGGTATAATATTTAAAGTGCGGTGTAGAACAGAACACACTATTTGTGCCATTTTATATTACACACAAATATACACTATATTCAATGGCAAAAAAAGTAGAATACATATATACAACATATAAATATAGTGAACGATAAAAATAAGCAATACTTTTTTATATAACAATTCACAATCGTACATCGCAATGTTTTCACGTGTCTCGTGCAGCATGAATTCAAATCCAAATTCTTATGCCTAATCTGACGGGTTAAAGTGGTTCGATACCAACACTCTGTCAATAAAATTTCTCATTATTAACCCTTTCCTTACGGCAGTCCGCTCCACTGGAGTGACGCCATTGAACGGCTCACCGCGCCGCGAAAAGTGCACTTTGCTCTGATAAACTCTGAAAGTGCACTCTGCAAATGATAAATTCTAAAACAAGGGTCGACGCAAAGACCTACATTACAATTTTGGCATTCGTATATAGACTCGCGTCTTTCGTCCTTTGCGCTGCAGACAACGCACCTTCTCTTTCGGTTTTTTCCAGCTGGTATATAGAGTGAAGGAAAATGTCGCTCTATTAATCGTAATGGATTATTATTGCCTGTTCGCTGATGATAATTAGTAGTCTCATGATATTTCTCCAGTGTTTCCCGGATTAATTCTCATTGAAACTTGGCCATAGATTTGGCTTCTTGCATTTTATGTTTATATAGACAATACGCATTCCACACGCAGATGTCTAGTAAATGGAAAAAAAATTTGCGGTACCATTTTAAAGATTTGCGCGTTGAACTGATAGTACTGATTACCATATCTGCCTTATCAACGGCACCCATAGAATCATTGTAATCTGATACGCAGACAAGATTTTCAGTAATTTTTTTTCCGCCATGCCTAGAAACCGTTGTAAATTCTGATGTATGCATGGTAGACAGCATGTATACATCCTTTTTGTCCGCTCACTTTATAACTAGTAAATTTTTGGATGACCGAAAAGATGCCTCTCCTTTTCTTAGTCTATCATGAATCTTCGGCATTCCTTTGCGCCTTTTCCTTATGGTTCCGCATGCATTTGTGTAGTTGTTATATAACAAATTGCACAAAGCTGGACTCAAATACCAGTTATCTACAAATAGGGTATGACCTTTTCCTAAGTAGAGCTTCATAAGTGTTTCTACTATTGCTCCCGACTTCCCAATTTCCTGATTTTCGCTACCGACTTTGGTCGATGATCCGGCATACACAATAATATCTTGTACAAACCCTGTTTGACAATCACTAAGTATAAACGATTTAATTCCAAATCTACTTCTTTACGACGGAATATACTGCTTAAAGGATAGTCGCGCTTTATACAATAATAAACTCTCATCTATGCATAATTTTTGATAGGAATAGAATGATTCGCTAAATGCTTTTCGGAGCATATCAATGATGTTCCTTATTTTATAGATTCGATCATTGGTGTCTCTAACATCATGGCTAAAGTGTGCCATGCACGTCGATTATAATCAACAGCCGTACACACAGGCCGTCGCGCGGTTGCCGCCTATAAGCGGCACTCGTAACGAAAGGGTTAATTAGTACAAACATCCATTAATTCATGTTAAAATGATACATTTTGACTAGTTATAATACTCCATTTATGATCGCCTTCGTTACACTTGGCAACG
>JBCFXI010002970.1:0-13852 GCA_038496175.1 Ampulex compressa
TATATATATATATACATAATTTAGCTGAGCTATAATTTAGGAAATAAATGCTTATGATATTTTAAATGGAACACTCTATATACAGAATAATAATGCGTATACAGAACAAATGTATATGCATGCGCGCGCGCGTGTATTCCAAAGTATATTGAACTAATCAAAAAACATATTTTATTATTGACAAATTAACATTATAACTTGGTAACTTAGTTCAATTAATTCGATTATTTTGATTTATTCATATTATTACTAACGTCTTATATGTAAAAAAGACTAGAAATAAAGTCTAAATTAAGACCACAAATATGAAAAAAATGGAAGAAAATTTAAGAACTTGGTAAAGACACCATTCCATGTTGCAAAATGTCAAGGCGAGAGATCATCGAGTGAAAGGACGATGATATTTTCTGCTATTCCTCAACAATATTAATAAATAATTCATGTAGTTTCTTCAATCATTAAACAGAATTTGAATTACATTGTAGGCATGTATGCCTATGTATCGCGTGCAAGCAATTATATCGCGCGCGCGCGCGTGTGTGTGTGTGTCCCTACAAAATGTCACGGCATTTCAACACGATTCTTTCATATTGCCAAGGAAGAAAAAGAGAGTAATAAGGTACATCGTCTGTTTAGTTGTCCGACTTTCTGGTGTTTCTCAGAGCTCTTCCCAGCACTTAATTAGACCTGTGATTTACGCGATGATACCATTTCGGCCTTTCTCATGCACTTCATACTCGTCAAGAAGCGGTTTAATATCTGTGTTAATTGCCACGACAATTATATATCTTTGCTGGACAAGAGATTATGATGCCTGTTTTATTTTTCTACATTGCAGCTAAATAAACAGATCCTAATATACATCCAAGTATCTTTTTAAACAACATATTTTTACACTATGCATATTTACATACATTTTTTAAAATTGACCACACTTACAGACTGTTTCTTTCACACGTTTTATTCGCTTTGAAACACTTGAAAAAATTGACTGAAAAAAACACACTGATCAACTTGCAGAAAACGTCACAAAAGAACATGGATATGCTATACGAACATTTCATTTTTCTTAACACATTAATCATTCTTTCATATGGTTAACTAGTAAAATATTTTTAACGCATGTATTTTTATATTTAAAATTACTTTGCGCATAATTAGTGTTAGTGTAAAACAGATTTTATTCTTTAATATAAAACAATATTTATATCATTTTTTTTTTCATGACTTCTTATTGTATAAACGCATCTACTTCATAAAAATGCGTGAATACTTTAATACCACGCATACATTGTTGTGCGCGCATGCGCTGTGTGAAAACCGACAATACAACCTCAACAATATACGGGATTAACGAACCTGACTGAGAGAGACGCGGAAGCATTTGCATTTCTGTTAGTGTTTTGTCCCAAATCTACCTACAGACTAGTCAGTAAGACTAGGCAAACCCTGCCTCTCACACATGGCAAGATATTGAGATTATTTGGAATTTGTACAAATAGAAGAACGAGAGAGGCAGAATTTATTTGCCAGAAAGATCAAGAGTTCTGCGACCCTTTATTCATGATGATGTTTCTTCCTTCATGAAAGGTGTCATCGAAGGTATGAGAGGGTTTTTCTCCCTGGTCGTACACGTTTCAGTGTCGGTTGTGTACAGCATTGGTCTGTTATAATTGTAATTCTAAATATATAAAGATTTTCGTTAATCGTGCGTATTACTTCCGATCACTACGCCACAGTCCCGGTGTAACAGTTGAACTAAAAAAGAAGCGATGATAGCACTCTAACGCCGCGTATAACAACGACGTCGATCGGCAATCGATAGATCCTACATATAATAAATCGCTATTGAAGGTATTAATCGGAAGGTATTGAAGATAGAATTATTCAAAATAGAGCAAGATGAATCGCACGATATAAAAATATAATCATACAACATGCGCGTGCGCGCGTTTTCGTTGTTCATTAATTTTTTTATTAGAAGTTTTTTGTCAGAAGTTAGTTGGTCACGCTTCGGTTATTGACGTGGTGTAAACGCATGATTTTCTTTTTTTGCTATTCCGTCTATGAAAGGGATTGTACATTATGCTCTATATCAATATCAATAAACGTAGCAATAATAAGCCAGCAGTGTTTGATTTAAAGGAAGTCACGTTATCTAATACGTCATCGTATCGGTAATGATGTACGGCGAAATCAAGGTTTACATGAAAAAATATTCACTCAGTTGGTATGGGTAGATAATACCTTTCTCTCAAAACCGGGAAAAGAATTTGCACGCCGGATTCATATTAGCGGGAAAGATGAGATAGCTGGGCGGGGAGGAGTAAGCTAAGAAAATGACGAAACTATAGTTACATGTTTGAAATATAGGAAAATATATAAGTAGTCACTTTAGACCTGTTCCTGCATCCATAGAAAGTACACTCTGCGCCCTAAATTACCGGCATAGAAACCTCGCCGACGTATACCGTAGCTCTGGTGGTTCGGAACCCACCTTAAACAGTAGGTCCTAAGCCAAATGACCTTAGCAGTCGATACCGAAAAATTAATTAAAAAAAAAAAAGAACCTCGCCGACTTCTCTATCCCCCCCTCCCTCCGTCATTTATCTTATCGACCGCCGCCTCTTGATTCACTCTTTTCCTACGTGACCAATCACCTCTTCCCACCCAACCAATGGCTAACGATCCCCTACCGATTCGTCCGGTTTCAGTATGGCCAACTACCCGCTACCGATTTTCTCTTTTCGGTTCACCCCCGTCAAAGCCGCACCATGATCTGCATTCCGGTTGTTCTTGAAGTTGGACCTGGTGATCGTGTATCATCTTTATCATTATGGGTCAGCTTGGGTTGTTGAGTGCGGTGTGTATGTTGTTTAAGTGAATCGTAAAGATGTAGTACAAATGCGCGTTGCTTAATGGTTAGCGCATTGGTCCTCTATCTTTATTTTTTTACAATTTTCTCAGTAATTTGTGATTAATATATTTTCATGCTTTGTTGAAAAACGAGGTGAACGAAAAAAGTAGTATCTCACATATTGTCATCGTTCAGGAAGTAGATGCTTTACGTATGGAGTGTATCAACCTTCTTCTTTTATGAAACAATAACCTGTAAATTGCGGAATTATTATTAGCAATTTTGTCAGTAATTTGTAATATGCTAATCAATAAGTTTAATGCTTTGTTAAAAAACAAGGACAACAAAAACCAGCACTCTACTTATTCTCATCTTTCACGAATTACACATACGATAATGAAACATATGTGAAGGATCACATCTGCCATCTCATCTTACAGATAATTTTCCTTGGGCAGGAAGCCAGTAATAAGAATGGTGGGGAAAAAAAATAAACTATACGCATTATTTGTCAAAAAGCATTGTTTTTATTAATTTATTTATTGGAAAAGGAAGTTGATGGGTCAGACTTTCTCAAACTTTTAAGTGCAGTTGCATAACTTTCCATCTTTGTTTTGTTGGCCAATGATAATAATAACAATCGAATCATTTGTTGAAAAAAATAATGTGTTTGTTTGGTTATTTTTTTATTTATTATAATAGGAAGCTGGTCGGTCAGGATTCCATGAGCGTTGCATTAAAGCTGCATAATTTCCTTTTTGTCGTTGTCCATGAAACGAATCGTATATTATGCAGTATCTCAATATTAATATACGTAACAATAATAACTCACCAACTGCAGCATTTCTTCGAACCATGAGGCTTCGATAACAGCACTTTATTCAAATATCACTCTATACAATATGTTATAACATGCATAAACCTTCTGACATTAGATATGCGAAGGGACTATATATTAGGCACAATCTCAATATTAATAAACCTTGCTATAATAACCGATTTATTGCAACACTTTTTTTCGAATAGTAATCCTAAGACTACAGCACTTGATTCGTATGACGTCACACTATTTATTATCTAATTCTATTGATGATGATGTATAGCGAAACTGAGCTATACATAAACAATACATCTTGTTCTCAGAAGCGAGCAAGAAATTTGAGCTTCTAATCCGTACTACTCAGGAGATTGCAACGATAGGACAGGAATCGATGCGGCAGGAAAATGACGAAACTATCCTGTCTTGCATAACAATACAGTCTGCATGCGCATTAGGTGGAATACATTCAATGCCTCCTTCGCACCCCAAATGATGTAATTTTCCTTACATTATTCATTAGCACAATCTTATCCTCCAAAATTTCGTTCTCCTCCTTCAAGAATTTAGATAATAATATTTTCCCTATATCGCATGTAAAAACTAGTGACATCGCATGACACAGTTGGAAGTGATTTTCAGATTCATATCCTCCAATCATGATGTGTTAAGGGCCCTTTTCTTCATGCAACTCCCTCGCATACAACGCACTCCCATCTTTCCCCTTATTTTTCCCTACCCATTCTTCAATCTATTCTATCTCTTTGTACGTTTCCGCCACGCTCTTTTCGTGCCTCTACTCACCTTCCACCAACTTTTGTCTACCTTCAATTTATCGGCCATGTTTAGACCCAAATTAAAATCCTCTTATACACTCCCAGTCCCATCTATGCCCATTCTTTCCCTCTATTTCCTACAATCATACCTTTGTACTTTCCATACCCTCTCAACACATCCCTATGCACTATTAGTCATCATCTCTCTCTTATTGCTACCCAAACTTTCCAACAGCCTTCATTCACGATTCTTTCTTGCCGCTTTGCTCATGTATACTCTCCTTTATTTACAATTGCTCTCTTCATCCAACACTCCATAGCACTGTCTTCCATACATCCCTCTACTGTTTGCTCCCACATTTCTGCCTCTCTCCCACACACCCCATCCCTTCACCTGACTCACCGAATACCTTACCTTTCTTATTTCACATCCAAGCCAAAAACTTGTCACTCTTATTCTTTACTTATCACTCCTTTTTTCCGCCAAATATCTTGGTACTCCCACTGTTCTAATCTTCTCATACGACGTATTCTACCTCAACTTTTTTATTCTTACTCATTTTTCCTCTCGTGCATTTCCTTATCCCCCTTCTCTACCACTCCCAACGCTGTATTATATTTGAAAACGGATTACATTCTCCGATACTTTTTCATATTAGGTGGAATAGCATTCAATTTCTACATTCACTTTTTTTTTTTCATTTTTCCTCCATATTAATTCAATTTTCCTAACATGATTTGTCACTGCAATTCTGTTCTGCATAATTTTGCTCTCAGCCATGAAGGATTTAGGTGGCCCTGTGTGTACAAGATCGTATTTATATAAGCCCTTACAGGGTACGGGGTGGGTCCCGCCCCACTTACAATTTCAAACTTTTCACTTTTGATTTGGCATATATTGGCAGTACGCATGCATATTATATGGAATAGCAGTCAATTTCTACCATTGTAAGGTCCACATTTTTCTTTATTTTTTCTAACAATCGTACAATTTTCCTCGCATTATTGGGTAGTGCAATTCTATCCTGTACAATCAAAAAATTTGCACTACGTCATACACAGTACATAGTATAGCACACTCTGACTCATTAATTCTGTTCTTTGACCTCCAAAGGGGAGCAAGGAAAAGCTGGAAAACAGCTATGGAGATGTCAAGTGGCAGGGACCGGCTGGACCTGATTTGTCTAAAAATTTGGTAAAAAGTGTGCAGGAACTTATAATCATGGTCGGTGCAATACGTATCGATATATTTAGTTGCATTGTTCATAAAAACAGGCGAATATAATATTATGGAACCTAATATAAGTTATTGCCAGTATAAGGAGATTGAACTGGAGGGTGTTAGCTTTAAAAATTGAAAAAATGTCTTTCAAGAAGAAACTTTTGTACCTGAGTGAAACTCAGCACGATTTTTGATTAAACTACAATTTATTTTTCAATGGAACAATTGGTCAAGCAATTAAGATTACAAAATCGTTATCATAATAATTCTCATGCAAAGTTTCTTTTTAAAGGATATTTTATCAATTTTAAAAGATAATTCGTTATTTTCCCACCTTCTTGGACTAGCAATAAGTTATATTAGGTTCACAATGTTGTATTTACATGTTTCTATGAATGATACAATTAAATATGTCAATAGGTATTGTAACGGGCATAATTATACATTTCTGCACAGTTTGTAAATAGCGCACGTGTCGATCATATAGTCTATAAATCCAACTATCTATATTCCAGAATATGTCTATATTCCAACTTCTCCTTGTTCCCCTTCAGGCGTCCTAGAACAAGTTGATTCAGTGTTGTGTATAGCAACACCATAAAAAAAGAGAGAAAGAAGTAAGAGTATACATGTACTTTTTGTACCTTTAATGAATAAATACAAAAACAAAAATATTATCAAGATTATCAAAAAACAAGTATATAAAATATAATAATATAAAAATATATGGAATCGAACCATTGATGTCTCATTCTTGTTACCGTCTATTCTAGCAAGTTGGAAAACATTATTACTCTGCCCCGACGTAACAGTAACGGGAGAAAGAAAAATAGCACAAAACCGCGCCACCATGATGTTATTCAAATGGAACAGATTTATTGTATTTTTTACATGAAGGAAAGACGTAATATTTTCTGATGACTTTTTATTCTAAATATTATCTGTACAATTACGCATAATGTTAAGTTGCAATTTGCCTCTTAAAATTTTGCAAAAAATAAAAGTAGAATATTTATATTAAAAAAATGTTCGTTTGGTGATTTTTTAAAAAACGAGTTATTAGGCGGTCTTAGCATAATTCTCGCCAATATGAATATCACAATTATTACGCTTTCCCGTCATAATTGTGTTCAAACAAATTTGTTTTTCTGCATCCTGGGCCCCAAAAAGTATAAATATAGCCCTGTCTGTGTTTCACATCTTCTCCATTAGAGGTGCTGATTTTACTTTATTTATCGAAAATTTGGCGGAAAGTTTTCTTCTTCAATTAAGAATAAAGAACGTAATGATTCTGATATTTATACTTAAATATCTAGAACTTCTACTAAAAATTCGAGGAACAAGATAGTGTTTTATTCTGTTGAAAAAGTGGCCAAACAAAATAGTTGTCTTAAGAAATGCGTATTTTAATTTCTCATTGAAATTTCAGCAAAATTGCCTCGGACAGCGCTATCTTGTACTCTGAAATATAATATATGTTTCAAAATAAAAGTGGTGAAGAGATTTAGCGTTTTCGCTGAATAAATATAACGAGCGGAAAACTCCGACCGTTTATACCTCTGATCCGTATTGCACAAGCTCTTGTCTCCGTAAGTATTCTCCAGAGGAGACCCCCAAAATCAGTGACACAAATCACGAGTACCAACAATCACTCTTGTGGACTTTCAAGACAATAAACTTAGAAATTGACTACAATATTTTGTCTACAATTTTCATATATTCATATATACAGTAATGCTCGTTTAGCATTTACTACTCTGGATAGATACAACAAACTCTGTCAACAAAGATAATCTTAGCAGACATTGCTAAGGCATTTTTCACTCACTTGCGTTATATAAAATTCTAAACGAGAAAGAGCAAGTGATATGTATCGAGATGTTAGATAGGTAGAAGATGGTGTGGGCATGGAAGTTCGCTACCAGGTTATGACATTATTGGTTTGCCACAAATTCATTCTGCTGGAGCTTTTCCAGTTTTTGCACATAAGACCTACCCAAAATGAATTCAGAGTTTGCTCGTGACTCCTGTGGACCTTGAAGTATACTAATAAAGAAAATCGAATATAAAAAAACCAACATTATTTTTAAATCAACCTAATAATATAACTGTTATATAAATGGAATCAAGTTTTTTTTTTATCTGTATGTGTGAGTTGAAAATTCTCTCCTATTAATAGAATATAAAAACAAATTGTCAGATTTTGCGCTTACAGGAAGGATTAAATTGTAATGGTTAAAGAAATCAAATGTGTTCGAAATCACATAGATACTTCCTTACCTTCAGTTTATTCAACCGTCACCTCAAACACTTCTCACTCCTTTAACATTCATTTATCCAAAATACATCTATGTTGCCTACCCTCCCGCTCTTTTATCCCTCCCTCTCCCTCACCTCTCTGGCAGTAAATCAAAGTAAAAAAGAAAAGAGGTCATATTCTATGACTGGCCATTTGCATGCATCATTTTTATTAGTGAGGAATGACCAGTGGTTTACGATGGCTGCAGAGAATGGCGAAGCGTCTCCTGAGTGTCTGTCGGAGCTCTTGTCGTTTCTGAAGAACTTGACACATCCTAGATTTGAACTCCAAAACCTCCTCTGCCGGTATGTAACTTTCCTTGCCATCATCATCCGATGGACAACAATCCTGCAAAGAAATATTCCTGATCGGTAAATGTGATTTTTATATTTAATTCATTTCCAATATACCAATCGCATTATTCAATTTATAGTTGTGAATATACACATATGCTGTTGGGAGGGAGGGGTTGCTATAAAAGAAACAGGCACGCACAATGTATAAAACACAGTACCTGGGTAGGCCATACAGATAGAATTAAAATTATATTTACATATTCCAAGCATACCTTAACACGTTCCGTGCCAGGTAGGGCATACGCGCCCCATGCTGAATTCTTCGTTTAAGCCATTTGGAATTTTCATTGTGAAACGAAGAATTTTTTAAAAATTTTTTGTAAAGTCACATATCAATATCTTAATATCATGCATGCCGCGTTAATCGCATGGTGATGCGTATATGTCCCAATTTTTATTACAGCCTTTTCTTTGAAACTGAACAGATGGAGTGTTGTGGCAACAATTACCGCAGCTGGTCTTTATTTAGTTCAGTGCGTTCCTGAAGTAAGATAAGATGGAAAATATACAATATGTATATTCTTGTTTGAGTGTTATAGATTTGCATATTTTACATAATTTTTTAATGTACTTGTTATCAAAACATTAAATTGTTTGGTACACAGGACCAATACTTGCAAATTTTTTGAAAATTTGTTTGTTTGAAGTCTTCTCTTCAAATAGCATGAAAAAAACAAAAGGAATGTCATCTGGTATTATGTCAAAAGTAAATGTGTAAAGTGTATTCACAACTGTTCTGGCACTACTTTATCCTATTCGAGGAAAGCAATAAGGAGTATTTTTATATTATACATCAGTATGCATGTATGCCTTCATGAATACAGTGCAATTTGAAGAAATGGACAATCAAGCCTAAGAATGTAGAAAGAGATTCTGAAAGCTGAGTACAATTTTTATTGAAAGAGCAAATAATAAAGATCAAAATCTGCATTATGTCAGAAAAGTAAAATTAGAAACAGAATATTCTTTTGATAAGTTTTATTTGATCAGTTTCTGATTTGCAATTAGAAATGTTCAACCTATTTATTTACCTTTTAGAACAATGGCAAAATAACAAAACATGACCGAGGCTTATTATATAAGCAGTGAAGTTCCATACAGGCTTTTATACTAATATTTTAAAAAAAGAAATAAAGATTACAATTTCTACCCACACAAAGCAATATTAGATAGAAAACTCTAAACAAATTAGTTTTGTTCTATGTAGACCAACTAACCAGCAATGCATATCAATGACTCTTTTAACACGTTCGTCGCCGCATCACCCAGATCTGGGTAACGGATATGCTTCCGTGGGAGCTCCGTCACCGAAATATGGGTGATGCTCTTCTTGTTCAAGTTAATAGGATTTTTAATTGGATTTTTAAGAGAAATTTAATGCAATAAATATTGAAATATAAATATAGAATATGCAACATAAAAATACTAAAAATATACACATTATGCTATACCTTTAACTAATTTATTTTTAAGATAACATCACATTATATTATGTAACATAGTGTTCATTGAAATATTCTAAACACTATGTTTGCACTAGACCCATCCAAATCAGCAGGCCTATAAATTTTGTAATTTCTGAATAAGTGATGGGTTTCCATCTGTTCAGTCGAGCATGCTCAGCCATGTCACGTTGATATAATTTTTACTCTGCATATCTATTATTAGTTTCTGTCACTAAAAAGACTTTTCACTTTTTCGTCAAAGAATAACAAAAGCACTTCACTTGCGCTAATATCAGACAGCAAATCCATCAGAAGCTCACCTTTTCCAGTGAACGGAAATTACTGTTGTCTGTTAGCGAATTTTCTCTCACTACATATTGTTCAATGAATCATCAACAGAGTTCAGTTCCTCTTCTTCATCTATAACAAGTTCTTCCAACATGTTGTGAAAGTTTTCACTTGCATATGGTTCCTCAATATTAGAGTTTGAACTCAATGAAATTCTATTTATCACTTTTCTTATAAAACTTTCTACTTTGTCATCACTACTCTTCTCATTTTTAATTATATTGTATTTCTCAGTCGTCCAATGAACATTTTGAGGATAAAAAAGTCACAGACGTGCATCCCGAAAAAAGTATGCTTCCTGACTCTGTAGCATTACATCACTGACAACACATCGGCCTATTCGAGTTGTAATGTTACTGTTCCTGTTCATCGCTCTGTTTATGTTTCGGCGCTCCGACAGTCAGATTTGAGCCTGGCTAAAAACTCAACCGATTCGCGCTGAGCGACGAATGTGTTAAACTTTGTCATGCTCTATATAAGTAGTAAGATTTTGTTTTTATTCATTTTTTTTCCCCATAAATGTATTTCTTAGTCTCTGAGCATCAATATGAACCTAATACAATTTCAATTAATTACTTGTTTCCATAATTACATTATTTAACCCCCGCAATAAACCCCTGAATAAAAAGATTGTAGTAGTCATCCATGCAAATCAGTTTTTGTATAATGTTGCCAATACCAATTGTTACAAAGCATATTTTATGAGCTATTTATATATGAAGAATTGAATTAATAGCACTTACTTAGATGATTATTAATTAAAAATCTTACACAAATTTGTTCGTTCATTTAAATTCTTAATTTTAAAATGGGTTAGTAATGTCACTTATGCAACCTCTTGTGCTGCATTCAGAAGTAGAGTTATTGTACACAAGGAATGAATAATTTGTTTTGTGACCCCTTAAGCAGGGCAAGCACAATCGGGAATATTGGACCAATTGGTTCAAATTTATTGACTCGACATGCACATTATTTACAAACTGTGCTAAAATGTATAATTCTGGTTGTAAAAATACACATTAACATATTTAATTGCATTGTACATAGAAACATGCAAACGCAATATTATAGAATATAATATAACTTATTACCAGACCAAGAAGGTGAGAAAGGAATTATCTTCTAATTTGAAAAAATGTTCTTTAAAAAAAAACTTTTCAATCGTAGTACATATAACGAGTCACATATTTTTAACAGGAGTAACATATAACAATTTCACAAAATGAATTGCTTAACCGATTGTTTCAATATAAAGTAAATTGTGGTTATGCCAAGAACCGTGACACAGCTCTGAAAAAGTGCATTTTAGCTCTGAAAAGAAGCAATTAATAAACAATGCATCATTCGTGTTGCGGAAATGCCTCATTTAATGTTGTTCATCAACTAATGTTACTAAATCATTATACATAATAATTTTTATGCAAAAGATTCTTCTCAAGACTCTTTAAGATATGTTTTCAATTTAAAAAGATAATTCAATCTTTTCCCATCTTCTTGAGCTAGCAATAAGATTTATTATATTCTATAATGTTATGTTTGCACATTTCCATGAATAGTACAATTAAATACATTAATGTGTATTATGACAATGTAATTATACATTTCTGCGCAGATTGTGAATAGCACATGTGTCAATGATAGTCTATAAATTTGGACCAATTGGCCCCTGTCGTCCGATATCAGCACAGTTATACTTCGAGTTCTCCTTGCCCCTTTGAGGAGCCCCAGAACAAATGATTGATTCCTTGTGTATGGTCAGAATTATTTGTTCTGGAAGCCCTAAAGGGGAGCAAGGAAAAGGTAAAATACGACCACGGAGGTGCTACAATCATCATGTGCACAATTTCCAAACTACGCAGAAACTTATAATTATGGTGAGTGTAATACACATTAACGTATTTAGTTGTATTGTTCATAAAAGCAGACAAATATAATATTAGGGAATCTAATATAAGTTGTTGCCAGTATAAGAAGATGGAAAACGAGGGTGTCAGTTTTAAAAATTGAAAAAATATTTTTCAAGTAAAAACATTTGCATCTGAGTTGTTTTATATACGAATTTGGTAACAGTAATTAATCGATCGATTGTTCCAACATAAAATAAATTGTGGTTCTGATCTCCTTATACTAGCAATAACATATAGTATTATACATTAGGTTTACTTATATGTTCACATTAGGTTCCATAATATTATATTCGCCTGCTTCTATGAACAATGCAACTAGATACATCAATATGTATTACACCGACCATGATTACAAGTTTCTGCGCAGTTTGTAAATCGCGCTTATGTCGATCATAGAATGGATAAATCGGGTCCAGCTAGTCCCTGCTGCCTGACATCTCTATGGTTGTATTTCAGCTTCTTCTTGCTCCCCTTGTGGGGTTGCGGAACAAATTAATAATTCCAACTGAAGGATTAATATAAGGCGATTTTTGTTATGGTTGTCAACAAACAGTGACAGTTGTTGATAATATGAGTCACGTAAAAACGATTCCATAAGATGATTGCATAATTATACAACTCTCACCCAATCTTGGCAAAATAGAGTTGTAGAGCTACGGAGGTGTAGTGGATAAAAATTCTGATGTCTATGCGAGAGGTCTGCTTCGAATCCCACCTATGCATCTGTTTTTCTATGTAATATGTAAACTAGTTGTGGTGGTTCTAAATCTGCATTAAACAGTAGGTCCTAGGCCAAATGGTTATGGCAATCAATGTCGAAATGAATTAAAGAACAGAAAGAAGAATAAAAGCAATGTGTTATTTGTTAAATTGTCTTGTTCATGCAATTGACTGTGAACTCTCCTCTGCTAATCTCACGGTTGATACGACTATTGCAAACTTGTATGCAAACAATTCTAGTAGCTTTTGTGAAAATAGGTTGTCATAGATTATTATAAGATAAAAATAACATATTTTCAAAAAAAATTCTTGAAATTTTGTTTACAGCAATTGGTGCTGTTTTCTTGGAGAATAATATTTGCAGTTAAAAATCCACAACAGAAGTATTCCTTAAATTAAATTATAGGTATCACTGGATTACTGGATAGTTGCATTTTCAACTCCTGTGAACCAAACTAACATAAAATGAATTTAAATTAAATTTATTGGGTGAGTGCAAAAGTTTGTGCGGAGTTTGTGAGTAAAAGTTACACAGTGATTAGGCAAATAAAAATCCTTATTCAATAAATGATATATTCTCCATCATTTCCTATAATCTTTTTCCATCGTTCTGGCAGCATACGGATGCCTCGATCATAAAAACTGCGCGATTTAGATTCGAAGAACGAAGAGACGCCGTTTCTTAAGGCTCCCAAAGGGTCAAAGTTTTTTCCATTTAAATAATTTTGCAATGACCGGAACAAGTGATAGTCGGATGGTGCGATATCAGGAGAATACGGTGGATGCGTTAGAACATCCCATTTCAGGCTCTTCAGTTTGCGCAGCTTCTTTTTCGAAACGTGTGGTCTGGCGTTGTCGTGATAAAAGACAACTCCCTTGCGATTTGACAAAATCGGACGTTTCTCTTTGATTTCTGGATTCAGATTGGTTAATTGGCGACAATACTTGTCCGAATCAATCGTTTCACCAGCGAGGAGAAACTCGAAATAGATTATGCCCTTCCAACCCCACCAAACAGAGAGCATCACCTTCATCGGGTGCAAACTGGCCTTTGGCATGCGTCACCATGCTCACCCGACTGTTTCCATGTCCGTTTGCGCTGAAC
>JBCFXI010002971.1:0-13844 GCA_038496175.1 Ampulex compressa
TATATATATATGTGTGTATACATAACACGTAGGTACAAATATATATACAAATATTAAAATTAAAAATTCCACTGCTTATGTAGAAATAAAAAAACTACTTTATATATATATAAAATAATACTACTACTTACTAACTAATAAAAATTACAAACCGAGCAAAATTATTTTTCCTCTAGCTAGCTTACCGCGGGAAATGAATTGATTAGTGCATTATTCAGGTTTACACTTGCCTTTGGCGAATAATGGGTTAATATTTTCGCGATCGATGCCGAAAATCCAATGGGCGAACAATGCGAATTCGCATGAGCGCGAAAACCGGAGGTCGCGCGATGCGCGCTAAGGCGGAAAGAGCGAAAATGCAGAAGTACCGGCTTCCGTTTATTGATTTCGGTCTAGAACCCGCCTGGTCACCGCGAATGTGGGCCATGCTGGGTGGTGGTGCACTGCACACAAGTGCACGCTGCACAAATGCCCGCCGCCATTGGCGCTTCTACGTGAAAGAACACGTTTCGAGGAGCCTGCATAGATCGCATTTTTCGTGTAAACCGTGGAAGTATTACGGTACACAGTATCGCAGTTCCTCCTCCGGCTTCTGCTCGAATTTCTCATGATTTTGCTGTGATTTATAACTTGCCCTTTGCGCTGTACTCTGGTGCCTTTCGAGAAAACTTTTTCAAACGAAGTTCATCCTTTTGCAAATGAAATTCGCCCCCTTGCAAATGAAATGTAGTATTTTATATATTAAATTCGCGCCTTTACAAATGAAATTCATCCTTTTGCAAGTGAAGTTCGCTCTTTTGCAAATGATATTCGCTATTTTATAAATGAAATTCACAATTGTACGAATAAAATTGAAGATTTGCAAATTAAGTACGATTACATAGATATTATATTTAAAAAATATCAAATATTTAATGTGTGCCTCTTGTAGTGGCAAAAATATTAAGGGTGTATGGAGATAATAGTATGAAACACAACTTGCGTTATCTCGATTTATTTCGCGTCAACTTGTAGAAGTCGAAAGATTTCAAATAAATTTGATGTCAATTTTGATAAGTCATTTTAAGACAAATTTCAATTAAACACTATGATTAATGGATACATTTTGTGTTTTCTTTGGAATATATTTAATATACTACCTTCATAGTGAGTTTATAATATAGTTTATATAATTTTTGGCCGAGATAAATAATATTTCTCTCGATTCGCTTAGTTTTCTAAATCGTACCAGTGGAATTTACGAAATCATGTTGAAATATCATCTAAGTCTTAATTCTCTGATGTTTAAACTTACTACATTTTCTTTTTGAATTTCTCAAGCATGGGAAAAAAATATGGTCTTTGGACGCAGGAGCATTAAAAGAAGACAAAATATACTATTCTTCAGATTGTAATATTTTGTACTTTTTTATATTACATATTATTTATAAAAATCATATCGCTTATTCGTTCTGATACTGTCGTGTTTCAATATAGCAAAAAAAAAATAAATTGTATACTTTCATAACGAAATTTATTACTCAATAAGTTAGGTACGGTTTTTCGAAAGACAATTGTTTACTAGATATATCAAAAAGCCCTTATGTACTACAATTTTAGCAACTCAGCCTTACATATTATGAAGCATCAAGTCAATGCGTTTGAGCGCGTTGCAGTCGAAGCCTCGATCATTAATAATTCGAAAACTAAGATGTATAGCACGTATATTCATATAACACTGGTATTGGTGTGCAGATTACATTCATGAAGCATCGATATGCATTTGTGAATCACCCTGTACGGCTTACCTCGTGGCAAGTTCAAGAGATATTATCATTCATGTCGTGAGAGCTTACAGCGTGTGGTAGAAAGAGCCAAATGATTATTACACTTTATAGTCTTAAAGCGTGTAAGACATAATGGCTATTTACTTTCCAGCATTTCAATGGCTGACGGATGAATGATAAAAAGCCGTGATAGGGGATGTTTAAGGAATGAAAATCATTCTCGAATGGTGTTTTCGGTCTTTTTAAACATACTTTCCTTCTTTTTTTATTACAGGTTTTGCAATTAAAATTCACTCTTTTGCAAATCAAGTACATTTATATCATATTTAAAAATATATACATACATACATATCTACACGTATATATATATATATATATATATATATAATATTATATTTAAAAAACCTCAAATAATGTTAATTACATAGTAAGAAATACAAAATTTTATTATAATATCATACAATTACATTATTACATATGGAGATGAAGGTATATACATGTAAAATGTGTGCACATAATTCAATAATAATTTAAGGAGAACTGTTTATAGACTAGGATATACGTACTATATACATATACTATATACATACGTACATATAACCTAGTCTATAAACGATTCCCCTTGAAATATTATTATTATTGAATTACTGAATGATCTGCACATAGTTTTTATACATACCTTCATTTCCATATGTAATTATGTAATTGTATGAATTATAATAAAATTTTCTATTTCTTACTGTGTGATTAACATTATTTGATGTTTTTGAAATAATGTATATATATATATATATACAAACACATCGATTGACTCCACTTTTTGAAAAATCTTAAATTCAAGCGTCAAAGCGCTTGGTATAGTCATAACTTTTTATATTTATAATAACTTTTCCGAATAATAAAGATCAATACCATTAAACGGCCAAATTTTTTTGGCCATAGAATAATAAGTAATTTATTTCAGAAGCCATTTTGATTTTTTTTTGGCCATTCTTTCTTATCAATTTTATATGCTGTTAGATGAAAGCTACATTCGCATTTATGCATTCCACATTATATATTTGAATTGATATTACAACAGGAATTTTAAAAATCAATATACATTATTTCATCGCGTTTCTCGACTTTTTCTTTTATGGAGTTAATCGATGTGCGCGCCGAACGGCTCACGTAAAAGTACTTGATATGTAAAAGGGTTAATTTAATTTGAATTCACAGCATACAGGCTATCGCCATTATAACATATCATGCCAGGTAAATGTCGTTAAATCGATAATATAATACTAGGTCGTAGCATCGTGGACAATACACGCGTGCAAAGAACGTCGATCGATAAAGCATTTATGGTAATCATTGTATTTTCCTCGTGTGCCTCGAACGTTATCTACAAATTGTTGGATCTACATCGGTTGGAGAATAGGTTACGCCAGGTCGTTAATCCGTTTTGCATCGACTTTCAGTGTCACGTGAAGAAGTACAGTGTGCCGTTAGAAAAAAATTATTCGTATACGTGTTTATATGTTAATACAGTTAATGGTTTGTTAATGTTTATTGTATACGTTAATACAGAGGGTTCCAAAAAAATGCATCCACCGTTTAACCACTTGCGCTATAAAGACGTGCTACGCACGTCGAGATGCTTTCGTTCCAAAACCACCAGCGACGTGTATATCACGTCTATAGGCATTTGTTGGAAAAATAAAAACAAGATGTCCGCCACGTCGGTTAACGGTTAGATATTTTAAGTATGTCGTACGGATTTTTAGGTGTAATGTAACGCCTTACCGCACGTTATATTGTACAGTGCGGCACGGCAACCGAAAGTTAAATCGTAGCGCAAGTGGTTAAAGTCCAACTTAAAGATATCACACCGTAGATGTTCGAAATGGTCACCATTAACATCCGCGCACGAACGATGTCGCCGAACTGCAGCGCGAACTACCGACTGCAACGCGTTCAGTTGGATATTTGCACACGAATGCACGATGGATTCTCGAAGTTCATCCAATGTGCATGGCTTTCGTCGATCAACGACGTCCTTCGGTGTTCCCCACGGGTAAAAGTCCAGAGGAGTTAAGTCTGGGGAACGTGGTGGATGCTCTGCAGCACCTCTACGGCCTATCCATCTTCCTGGTAGATTTTCCTCGAGATGAGCCCTAACACGATTTTTGCAGTGGGCTGGGATACCATCTCGTTGAAAGTAAAATCTTCCGTCTCCATACAAGTCTCGGATGGCAGGTAAAATGGTACGAGGTACGACTAACGACAAAACACTGACTATCTGGTGCCTGTCATCCGACAAAACAAAACAACGCGATACAACGCTCGTACGGCGATTGCCGGAACTACGATCTATTACACTACCAAAAATGAGACGACTCCGCCGATTAGTTTGCGAGTTATGGACCTTTAAACGGTGGATACATTTCTTTGGACCCCTCTGTATATTAGGAAGTGTATAAGTTGCATGTAAAAAACCACTTTGGCTATCCAAAGTTGCGCGCTTTGTTGAAGAAATTCCGCGTAGATCGTCCTTTCGTCGAAGAATAACTGGAGAATTCGTTCAAGGAGTTTGTTCGCAATGGTTCACTCCGTATTTTCTCGTCTTAGAGATTTGCAGCTTGGCGGAATTGCATTTTTCGACAAAAGTATGCCTCCTGCCAAGCAACTTGCGAGGAGAGGCTCAGTTGTGAACCTCAGCAGTTTCAATGAAATTCGCGAGGATTTTGAATCTGCATCGTATAAGGCAGTGATCGGCAAACTCGTTGGACAAGAGAGCCAAATGTCAGCATTGGAACAATATATTTTTTTTTCAGAGCCCAATTTACCAGAAATCTTTTGTGGAAAAACTAAGAACTAATGATATATGATAGACATGATTGGACACGCTCGATGTACTGAATCGCCTTTTCCTCCACTATAATATCAAATTTGTAAACTCAACAAATTTGACCCCTCTGTATTATGCCACGACAAATATAATTTCGTCTGGCCTTGCATTCAACCCTCATTCAAGGTTGAAATCGAGATTAAACATGCAACAGCATTCAGATTCTCCACGAGCCTTCGAGGATCAGCCAACTCTGTTCTGGAATCGACCACAATGGGCGATGCCATTATCCTCGAGCTTTCCATTTTCACTGCTGTGTTCCTAGACCAACCTTTTCAGGAACACCGGCACGCGTGTGTAACTTCGCTTTAACCCACTTCCTCTCAACTTTGCGCCTATGCACCATCGATGGACATTTGTTTTCTTTACAGGTTTTGTAAATGAAATTCACCCCTTTGTAAATCAAGTACTATTGCGTGTATATATATATATATATACATTGTATTTGAAAGAAACATCAACTAATCTTTTGTGGAAAAACTAAGAAAAACTACTAGATGGCCTCTTTTCTCCATTATAATATCAAATTTGTAAACTCATAACGTTTGAAAAGATGATTTTCGTGGAGGTCCTCGCGCCGCTTCTTCTCCACAGAGTCGCGTAACAAAGCGACAGAGGGCTACCAGGGGCCCGTTTCAGAAAACTCACGGTTCCTGTATTACAAGCTTTTTCTTCAAATATCCTATGTCAATTTTAAATAAAGAACTCGTAATACAGGCACCGTAAGTTTTATGAAACGGGCGCATAGTTATTATTATCGACGATCAAAAAGTGTATCCAATGTACCAACTTTGATTAATAGGCTTTAAGCACCGAAGAAAAACAAATGCACTAGTAATAAGTATTTTTTATTTTTACATGGGATTACATTGCATGGTATTTTTTATTTTATTACATGTTACATAATCGTTATTGGTGATAGATTCGAGTAGCCAAAGAGCCAGTTTTCCAATCCCCGTCCTAGGTCGTCGAACGTATGCATGTGTGAGTCTGCGCATGCGCGCGTGTGTAAAAACACGTGACTGGTGCACTGTCTACTTCGAGAACAGTCCAATTTGGACAGTCTAGTTCTAACAGCCGGGAAAAAGAATCGAGTTTAAGCCATCGTGGAAGAAATACATTTATGTTACATAAAATCTAATGTTTCTCTCATTGCTCCTACCCTTTCTTCTATATTTCTCAACTTTTACGATATTGAAGCGATGCTTACTTGAATGAATGAAGTCAATTTACTAGGATTGACACTGAATTTACGATCGTGTCAAATTGTCGCGTCTTCCCAGTGTTCTGTATATCACATATTAAATATGTCCATATTTCTAATTGCATTGAAACACAAACCCTTAAATATCTCTATTTAAGTATAAATGGACTTAGGCCACTTTCAAAACAAACTAAATATATATAACTAAATAAACCACACACACACACACACACACACACACACACACACACACACACACACACACACACACACACACACACACACACACACATTAATCATGCATAAAAGGGTATTAAACACTTTTATATTTGTTATTATTATATTTTTTTTGTATATGATATGTTTTTTTGGGCTTGATATATTAAAAATTGAATACAATGTTTAATATGCTTTTATGTATGCGTACATATATATATATATATATATATATAAATACATAAAAACATATCAAATGCCTAAAGATCAGCATAAATGATAGGAGAAAAATGTGAACAGTTTCCGTACCTTTATTATTAAATTCAAAATGCGCCTAAATCAAGCTCCCCCGAAACCTAGTGCTAACATTAGGATTATGCCATCGAGGTGTCATTGTTATACTTATATTAGGAT
This sequence comes from Ampulex compressa, assembly GCA_038496175.1. Taxonomy (NCBI): domain Eukaryota; kingdom Metazoa; phylum Arthropoda; class Insecta; order Hymenoptera; family Ampulicidae; genus Ampulex; species Ampulex compressa. Next base: position 6,491 of record JBCFXI010002971.1, read on the forward strand.
TGTGTCATCGAGGTGTCATTATTATACTATTATTTACTATTATGATACACACGACGTCTCACAATATTAGGACCGTCAGTATCGGCACAATAAATGCGATTATGAATTGATGGATTTATTATGGATTTATTTCAATATCATACGTTCGTATACAACGCGTTTACACATGACCTTCCGCGGTTTCAAGGTCGTCGACATTAGGATCACAGATCGAACGTGTCCTTGCCGCGCCATTGTGAGTCGCCTCGTGTTTTTCTTCCTTATCGAATCGCCTTTACTCGCAGTACGATCAGCGAGATTATCGAGGTCGGAAGGGCGAGTTCGAAATACGCGCCGATCAATTTAGATTGTTTGTGCTCTTATCTGACTTTCCTGGCGATCAGACGGTCTTGATATTCCGCAGTCGTGGCTTAACTCTTGGATGTGTACATACGCGCTTGGGAGATAAAATATACGAATCGACATCTCCCCAGCGTCTTTGATCGCATCGCACTGAGACTATCTTGCAGAAGTTTGCGGTGTTTGGAAGTTGTAAAAATAGTTGTAAAATGTTCGATTTGAATTATTACCATTTATCCTTTAATTTTCGCGCCACGCATTAGTGGCGAAGAATCGAGCCGTTTATTTTGAAAGTGGCCTTACTCTATTTGTCAATTATTTCCGGTTGTCCGTGGTTACACGTACAACTTTAAGTTATCTATCAAAAAAGCATTTGAGCTTACTTATATTCCGAATAGATACGATAATTGTGAACACATCAGTTTTCAGAGTTAGTTCAATAGTTGATCCGTTTATTTTGAAAGTGGCCTAACTCCATTTATACTTAAAGACAGAGGATATACTTTAAGATATACTTTATACTTTAAGAAGATTTTTTATCAACAAAATTATTAGAAGACGCAATTTTTAAAGGGGTAAAGAATTCTGATGGAGAATCGATAAACTGTTTAAAGATATGCTGGATGCGTTTTGTCAGAAATAAACCGTACAAAATTTTCTATAAGACATCGATGAATGAGAATGCAAATTTTAAAGTCCTGAATTTATTACTATGTCGGGGTAGACCAAGAAAGTTCGAAGATATTGTATTGACATCGCTGTATAAAAATATCAGACAAATTACAACGGCAAAATTCAGGGACATAATTGACCTATTACGATATATACCATTGGAACATCATGATTTCTTCAAATCGCTTTCACGCACACAAAATGTAGAAGAGTAGTAAATTGTTTCGTAATAAATTTATGTTTGTAATTTTGTACGTTATGCAGCGGAAAAAAATGTTTTGAATCGCACAAATTATGCTTCCAAAGTGTTTTAAAGATACGTAAAATAAATTGAGTATCGTTTTTTTTCAATTTGAAGCATCTTAAGTTGCGTCGAATGGACTTGGTCATCTTCAAATTTTATAACGAATCCGGTTGTTAATTTCGAAAGTGGCCCAACTCCATTCTCGATAAGAAAACGCGTATTATTCGCTTAATAATTGCGACTATTTTAATAGGAACCATAAATTGAACACCCTTAGATACACTTAAACAGTATGACTCATTATCATCCTATACGTATATTTTTAAATACATCGAAACGCGAACCCTTAAATATCTCGATTTGAAGATAAATGGAGTTACGCCACTTTCAAAATAAACGACTCAATTATTCTACCCACGCGATAACCACTACGATAAGTTCAGATGGGAATTAAAAATGAAACGTGTGCGAATGAGCTGCTCGATAAAGACCGCAACTAATGTACAGTGAGTAACTTTAACCTTTTAGGTGTGGCTGAATCCTGCGCGAGGCTATTTTCCTGGACTGCAGAGTCTGATGCGAACTAAGTTTAAAAAACTTTTTTTTTTAGACGATACAACACTGCAATGTCTGCGGACGAGTATTAGACTACATTGGAATGAAGTTTTTCATGATTAAATTATAACTCTTCTTAGAAATATATTATACATACTTTAACTTTAACGATTCACTTTATTGATTAATAATACGATTGGGTATGATATGTTTTAAAATATGGTACGACACATAGAGCCACGTCACGATCATCTCACTCGTAGCTTGATCTTCGTCTTATATAGTTTCTTGAAGATACGACACAATTTCGTAACGCTTTTTCAGATTTTTTGGATTTACAATAGGATGGAAAGTGTTTTTTGATTAGTCTTAATGGCTGATCAACGATATACTTGCTGCAGCTAACGTTACTATTCAAATTCTCGTATTTTTTAGAATTTTAGAACACTATTGTGGCGCGTCGTACTTAAAAGGTTAATTTTCAGACATTCTGAGATTTCTGCTTTGTTACGTCATAACTTCGTTCTTAACAAAACAGACAAAACACATAATCAAGTATTACATTAATATATATGATCAGTAAACAATGGTATAAGTTTTATTTACATAACTTACAATAGTTCTTAAATGACAGGATTTAAATAAAACTCCGTCCGCTTTTCGCGTTATTTTAATATTCGGACACTTTTAGAAAGCATTTATTTCATGATTAATTTCTCGTTTCAAACTTCTCCATTAATTTTAGATTTATCTTTAGATTTAATAATAATTTGTATTTTAATATTTTATTGGGTAGCCATTTTGCTGTATCACTTCTTTCAAACGTTGTGGCATATTGCTAATGATCTTCTTTAAATATCCAGTGCTCATATTGTTCCATTCTTCTTTTAACCGATGTTTCAACATTTCTTTTGAAGATATCGTCGTTCTTCTGACACGTCGCTCCAGTTCATCCCAGACACTTTTAATTGGATTCAGGTCCGGCGATTGAGGTGGTGGTTGTAAAACTTTTGGACAATTGTACAGCAAATATTCCTGCACAATGCGTGCTTTATGTTTCGAGTCGTTGTCCTGGTAAAACTTGAACGTGCTTAAAATTCCCATTTGCGTAGCACTTTTGTGTAAATGATTCTTCAGTATATTCAAATACACATTTTTCTTCCTAATACTGTCAATAAAAACTAATTCGCCGAGTCCAAATCTGGAGACACAGCCCCAGACTAGTAGACTGCCACTTCCGTGTGATCTCAGATTATTAAATTTAAATCCTTCATTTTTCTTACGCAACACCATCCTTCGTCCATCCGATCCAAAAATCTTAAATTTACGCACGTTGCTAAAAACGACGTCGTTCCACCATGTTGCTTCCTTCAGAATAAATTCTTTAGCAAAGTTCAATCTTTTCTTGCGATTATCCTTATCTATCATCTTATTAGCCACTCTTCCACTGTAGCCACAGTCCTTTAAAGCCCTGCGGATTGTTTGAGGATGCACCTTCTTCCCAGTCTCGTTCAACAGCTCAGCTGCTAATTTAGGTGCGCTGATCGAAGGATCTTTCTTTATTTTTCTCATCAGTTTCCTCTTATCATGCGCATCCAACTTCCTCGGCTGGCCCTTCTGGGGTATCGAGTCTATGCGGTCCTCGTACTTAAACCGTCCAACGATACTCGCCACTGTACTCTTACTGATGTTGAGCATTGCAGCGATTTGCCTACATGATTTGCCCTTTGCGTTGTTAAAAATCACTAGTTGTCGTAGATTAAAAGTGGTGTTGCTCCTCCGTGGCATTGTGCACGTGTTCTTAACGATCATCGAAGAGTAACTGAGGGAGTAAGGCTTATTGGTTTCATTAGAACTGTGTGGACTGTGCTCGTAAATGTACATTGCGCTTTGGCTCGAAGTTCCTCGGCGTAAAAGACTCAAAAAAGGTGCCACGCTACCAAGTGTCCAAGTGTTAAAGTAACGCGAAATAGTGTCTTATGTGAATCTAGTTATTTAACAACCATTGTAAGTTGTTTGAATAAAACTTATACTACTTTTTACTATACATGTACGTTAATGTTGATTATGTTTCTTGTAATTATTGTGAGTTATTATAGATTATGTTTCTTGTAATTATTGTGAGTTTCTTGTAATAATTGTAAGTTATTTCAATGAAACTTATACTACTTTTACTAGACATATACGTTAGTACTGATTATATTAATTCTTGATTATGTTTCTTGTTTTTTTTTTTATTAGGAACGTAATTATGATGTAACAAAATCAAAATCTCATTGTGTCGGAATATTGAAGTTACTCACTCTATACGTATTATTTAGAATAAAACTTTTAATTTAAATAAAACTTATACTAGTGTATATTAGACATATACGTTAATATAATACGTGATAATGTTTCTTCTTTGTTTGTTTGTTTGTTTGAACAAAGTCAAAATCGTGTCTAAATATTGAAGTTACTCACTGTATATGCATCATCATAAATTCCCCAGCAAGAAGGGGTTAGGAGTTCAAGATATGTTTACGCGCATAGTTGCAGAAGGCGCGATAAGGCGCGAATTAAAACGCAATTAAATTTCTCTGCAACATTGCTCGATTTTCTTATCTGCAATTCTGTGCCGCAAAGAGTTAACTCAAACGATAAAGGGCGATTTTAGTAACTGAGCCGAGCTCTAACTCTTTCTTAAACGAAGGTAGAAAAAAATCGTGCAGAAAAAGTTTGCAACATTCGAAAAGCTCCATCGTTTTTTCTAAGTGCATCTGCAAAGTTACTGCATCTGCAAAGTACAGGTGCTCTGTTTTTTTAAATGGAACTTTTTTTTTTTTTTTTTTTCTTAAACGTATTCCTTAAGCTACACTGTAATTAAAGTGTATCAGGAAATTCATCGAAAAGACAATATTTTATGAGATATTTCGCTTCATTCGAACACTTATAACTGATACTCAAACGATTCACGGTTAACTTCAAAATATTTTCTAATACTTTTCCTGGAGTCCTTAATTATATTACTGAGTTGTTCTTTTGACTTATATTTTATAATTTGACTTATATCACACTCTCTCGCAACAATTCGCCTTGACACAGAAGGATTGAGTTCCACATATGGCAACACTGGCAACGTTGCATTTGGTATAATCAATCTTAGTTTTTTCTTTTAAATCAACCATACTCTCTTAATTTCTGCTCCAATTATGAAAAGTAGATTCGTCGTGGTTGTCAACGATGCTGGTGTTCATTACAGTGCATTTCCACATCAGCTGATGCATTCTTATTGCACGTAAAATAAGGTTTCCAATGATTCTTCACGATGAAAACCGCGTTTATCGGCATCGAACAGTACATTTTTGGAAAGCTCAGATTTTTCAGTTGAGATCAATGCACTTTTACGCGCGGTCTACCATTTTCTTTATAAAATATATGTTAAATGCCGATTATCTGCGATATTCTAAGTATTTCAATAAAATCGAATGCCGCCATATTTGCGACGTTCTAAGTATTCCAAGAAAATCGAATGCGGTTGTAATCTCGACATTATAAATATTCGACATTATAAGCATGAGGTGATATTTGAAGAAATCTGTTAGGTCGCTGCTTATACTGAAATTAAGGACGATCGACGATTGTTTCTCGATATGGTGCGCGAGTCTCGACGCATTCCTCATCGAGCATTGAGAGAAAACACGCGCTTTTGTATACAGCATACGATAGTATCAATTTATAAATCTATGTAAATCTATAGATTATATACACATATCTATTCATTTATTTCAATCTCCATTATTTTTCTGTGATCTTCACTTTAATATCTTTCTCTATGAATATATTTGTTCGTATACTACATATTAATGCTGAAAATCTCCATAAAATCGAATGAAAAATATTAATTATGATACAATTATGTATACAGCATACGACGGTATCAATTTATAAATCTATGTAAATTTGTACATTACGTATACATATCTGCTCGTTTATTTCAACCTCCATTATTTTTCTGTAAATTTCGCATTAGTATTTTTCGCTACAGACATATTTGTTCATATACTATATATTATTACTGAAAATTTCCAGAGTATCAAATAAAGGATATTAATTATGCACCTTTTCTCGCGCTTATAATAAAGGGATTAATTTGTTAAAATTCCGTCGACATACTGGTCATTCTTCTAGAAAAATGCGCTCGTTAGTTGAGGGTTAATATCTCATGAAATTAATGCAACATTGTTTATTGTTCTTCATAAATATTAGATATACAATTTTCACGAACTAAAACAAAGCTTTGAAAGATACAATTTATCGATATCACGAAGCAGCAATATTACTATTGTCGGCATACATCGAAATACCAAAAAGCTCGAAATTGCCAATCTCTGTTTTTTTTTCTCATAAAAATTTTCCAACTTTACAACTACGCATTTCAGGAACAATCACATTGTTATTTTGTAATATTCAAATCGGTGCGTAAATCGATTTTCTTCCCCCTTTTTTGATTTTCCAGATGTTTATTGTATATTTAAATTTGTGGGCAAAGCGAATGGCAGGTTTATTGTTAAAGGTGTATTGTTATTCAATACTATCAATACAATTCGCTTAATAAATATTCATTAACAGTGAAAATGATAATACGAGGATCGAGAACGATAATTTGTATTACTACGCGGAAAATTATAAATTTAACAAAACCCACGTCGATTCAATATACGTCGATCGGTGATGTAATTGGTCTGAAATCAGGCATAGAAAAATTCTGGTTGGTTAAAGCAAATTGCTTGGATTATGAATTTCAGCGCAGTTAATTCGTATCGTTCGATAAAAAAAATTCCACAACGCGGACAATAATGGAGCTGCAGAATATCGGAGATAATTGGCCGATTACCCACACGATATCGAAATTTATGGCCACTGCGGCTTATATTGTCATGACAACGATACGAGTAATCGTTATGCTTGAGGAATGACTTAACGCCGATTGCTTACTCGACACTTTGATGCCCGTTTGTCATTATCCCATTTGCATCACAAGAAAAAGTCAAACACAGATCCTTGTCACTAATATCTTTTTTTTAAATTATGTCTTAATCAATCGTTTAACCGGTTAACACGTTTCGTGCTGCGTGTACCATTTATGGTACGCGTTAAGTTTGATCATGAGACTACGTGTATTGTTTCTGGTACAAGTTAAGTTTGATCCTCAGACCACGTGTACTGTTTATGGTACAGGTTAAGTTTGATCCTCAATATACGTGTACCCATTATGGTACACGCGGACCATTGTGGTATACACGTATTTATTAAATGTGTTGAAAACATATATTTTATGAGAAATTTCATTCTGTATCAAATATTTTTCCACTAACAGTATGATGCATTATAAAATAAATATCATAAATTATATTTAGGCATTACAAAAAGTTCAGTGTAGAATAAAGTGCATTAATTTGTTTAATTGTTATTATATAGAATAATAAATAATTACGTGTAATAGATAAAATTTGTTTTCAATAGACACAAATGAAAAACAAAAAATGTTATCTCTGTGTATAT
>JBCFXI010002972.1:0-13834 GCA_038496175.1 Ampulex compressa
GTTGTTCGGAAAGTAATTTCGTTTTTTCCCGTCAGAGGACTTAATTACGTTTTTTCGAAACCAACTTCACACTTAAGCCGCATAACCATTATATGTCTTGAGAGCTGATATTGCAAGCCTTGTGTGTGAAAAAGTTCTATTAATTCTACACAGTAGTTTTTGGTTGGTGAAAAACGAAAAACAAAACGAAATGACTTTCCGAACAACCTAATAGATACGCAAGCTTCGAAAGGATTCGCCCTTCCGCGGTACTTCCGTGTCTTCTAACGTGCGAATTCAAAGTCGAATCGAAGATATACGGTAACTCTGGTATTATCGTGACGCGCAGTGCATATCCGCGCTTCTTATAAGATATACCATGAATAATTAATCTTCCAGCGCAATGATTAGAATGCGAATTACAGGTTGCATACCGGTGATCGAATGTAATCCTCGTAAGGGTAACCGCTCTGGATCGCTTCCGTATCTTTCAACGAGAGATATTAAAATCAATGCGAAGATAAGGTATCATCGTGGTGCGCGGTGCATATCTAGTTTCGCCGTGAGATATACGATGAATAAGCAATTTTCCAACGCAATGATTTAAAGTAGAATCGTACGTTTCGTAACCTGGCCGAATGTAATCCTTGGAATGGTTAATATCGTTTTGTAATCCTCCTGCGTTTTTCAATGCACGTTGTTGAAATCAGATCGAAGATGTACACCGAATGTTTTATTATTTATCGTGAGATGTATCGTAAAACTTTTATTCGCGATTTTCAATTTGAATTGCTCTGAGTTTCTCGTACGCCTTTTCCATTGCACTATATAACGCTTGTAGTGATATTTTTTCTTATGTTAATAAAATTTTTAGATATTATACAAGCATCAATTCTGCTTTGTTTAATAAGAGGGATTTCATTTTTATCGAACAAAGTGCTCGATAAAGATATGTATGTGTTTATTAACCTTTGCTTTTAGAGTAACAGTCTTTTACAATCATTTCGCCAGTTTATTCTACGCTTATCCCAACTCATGTCTCTAACTTACATTTTTATCTTATCAACAAAGTGTCATTAGTCGATAATCCAAAAACCGAATAATCGAGACTTCGATAATTCCTTTGCTTTGGATCTCGGTGAGGATCAAAGGCTCACCATGGAGGTGAATCTCAAGGCCCTACGAAGTTTACCGAAAGAGGCTCCGGCTCGTAAAAATATTCAAACCTTCACGTGCGTATTGGCTTTAACGAGCAGTATAGGAGGCGTTCTGGAAGACAGTGGAATACATCGTGACGTAATCATCCTCCTCGACGTTAGAACCCATCAAATCGGGAATTGACAAGGTCAATCCTCTGGCTCGAGTGGTTCCCAAATGGAATCCTCTCGAGGCTGGCGCGCGAGGTATTCGTTTCTTTTTGGTCAAATCCGTCGGACGTGATCGTGGTTCGACTAAAGCGGCGATCGGCAAACTCATCGGTCGAAAGAGCAAAATGTCAGCGGTGGAACGATAGCTTTTTTTTGAGAGTCAGATTTACAAGAAATCCGTTGTAGAAAAACTAGGAACCAATAATATACGATAGACAGGATTAGACACGCTTCATGTACCGGATTGCCTTTTTCCTCCGCTATAATGTCAAACTTTTTAAACTCATGACGATTCAAAAGACGATTCCCGAGGAGGTCCTTGCGTCGTTTCTTCTCTAAAGAGTCACGTAACGAAGTGATAGAGAGGTACCAGGAGCACGTTTCATAAAACTTACGGTTCCTGTATTACAAGTTTTTTCTTCAAATATTCTATATAAATTTTAAATGGAGAACTCATAATACAGGAACTGTATATTTTATGAAACTTACAGTTAAAATAATGTGCTTCAGAATGAAATAATTAATAATATTGCGTTATTATTATTGACGATCGAAAAGTGCGTCCAACGTACCAACTCTGAGTAATCGGCATTTTGACTTTAAACACTGAGTAAAAAATAAATTAAATACTGCTCGCGATTAACAATAATCCTGTTTATCGATAAAAAGTACTTTTTATGACGAAAATATCAAAACATTCGAGTGACCAAAAAGCCTCATCCTAGTTACTGCAATTAATAATAATCCTGTTTAACGATAACAAATATTTGTTATCACCAAAATATTACACGGTACGTAATCATCATTCGTGGTAAAACCACATTCGAGTGACCAAAGATCCGCATATCGCTTATCCCTGAGTTAAACCGAAGGAGAGAAAAGCTAAACTCCACGCCGGTTCCCGTGTCAAATCTGATTGATAGCCCCTAGACGAAAATGTTCGCGCGGTGAAAAGAATTGGCCGGGCTTTATGGGCGAAGCCGATGGATTCGGCTTGTTAAGATGACACCGTAAAAGTCAATGACGGCGCGGTTCAACGACCTTGCCCTCCCAGGTACAATACCCTGTGGATAATCGGGTACCTCGTTGAGTAACGCAGGCCCGAATCGATCGTGACTTAAAGGCCGGGGAACGGATCGCGATACGCGAAGGGGGATGCGGAAACATCTTGGAGCGGTGAGACGATGGGCGCGGGATAGCCACGTGTGTTTTTAGGCATGCAGTCTTTGATCTCGGCCAGCTACTCTTCTGCTGAGCCAATCGGTGCTTCGTTGCTACTTGGTGGAGAGGCTTTTTTAAGATTTGTGGAATCGAGATGCTCCACTAATATACGTATTGATGTTTCGAGCTGATATACGACGTATGGTTATAAATGTATGTAGAAATATGGTTGCAGGAATATAATTTTTTGGGGCTCATTTTTGGCGGTCGATCGCATGACAGTATGTATGGACTGGTATATCGATACGCGTTATATATAAACTTAGATAAAAAAAAATACATATACACACACGCGCGCGTGCGTGCATATATATATATATATATTTATTTATTTTGTAAAAAGCATTTGGTGTCTTATTTGTCCAATATCATATCACCTATCAACCTTAGCAGATAAACGTACTAAAACTTATCTATTCAAAATTGAATACTCTTTCCATTTCCGTAGAAGAAAATACACCTTCCCATTAAAAAAAAATAATTTTACCTTGAAATAACACATATCAAGTGTACCGGTATGAAGCGAGCATTTCTTTGTGAAAATAAAACACCAATTTTGAATGGGAAAGTAAACAAATTTGATTCAAAGTATGGACCATTGCTCTCTACACATTTTGACCACCTATCTGGCAATTTGTGGATACCACGCTAATATAAATGTTCGTCTTTTGAAGCAAACCAATCAGACATATATATAATAGTGGGATCCTTCTCTCGTTCTCGCTCTCTCTCTCTCTCTCCTCCTCGAGCATTATTAAGTCGTTCACAGTCCAGCACCGTTTTATCCATCAGCTTCTTTGTATACTTTTAGGTTTTCCCTTTCCCCGCAACGTCGAGGAGAAGGACGTCGATGATGTCGAGCGTATCGGATCCGAGTCCCAGGTGCGAAGCGGGTGCCCCGTGGCGATGCACCGTTAGAACTTTATCGGGGAGTCGTCGTGATTCGATGAAAAGTACCGCGCAACCTTTTCTCGGGCTTCTCTTCCCCCTCCCTTCCCCTCTCTCCTTTTTTTTCCCCTCTCGACGCACCAGCAGGAGCGGTACGTGCTGTACCGCGATGTGGTCATCAAGATGGTCACGGATAAAGGAAAGAACCGTTGGTAACATCGCGGCATTGATTGCTGCTAACTACCGTCGCCGCGCTCCACTTTTACGACGGTTTCGTTAATCGCGATGATCATAGGCTCGAGGAGTACTCCTCTCTTCTTTCAAAGCGCAGCAACGCGTTGCCGGATGGATCTGCGGAACGTCTCGCGTTTTTGTGCTCCGCGAGCATCCATGGGTGACGGATATTCCATATTTTCCATCCTCCGGCGATATCCGCGAATTGAGAAATACCATATTTCTTATTCCATTTAAGCGCGTGCTTTACCACGGTCTGGTTAACCGCGTATTTTAATCTTCTTCTTGCGTCGAGAACCTCAAACTTGTTATGCTCGGACAGTTTTCACGATACCTGGGCATTTTGCGCGCCGCGAGCGTTTATGGGCCTCTTCGAATGGGGTATGTGTGGGATATGGTAATTTGGGGACGAGGCATGACTTGGAATAATTCGTCGCTATATACGTTACTCGTTATATTATTTTACTAAATTCATAACTTGTTTTGTTCTTGCAGGTTTCTTAAGAATAGAAAGCGTCGCGGGGTGTAGAGGCTGAAAGGCTTCTTGGAAGGAGTGTGAATAGAGGATGGAAATTTAGGGAGGTTTCGTGAAGGGAAATAATTCCTCAGTTCGTATACTCATTGTCATACGATATTTCGAGAATTTAAAACTCGCTTTGTCCCTTCAGGTCGTACGAAAATAGGAAATTTTGCGCGATGTAAATATGCACCTGTTTCTTCGAAGGTCCACGCGTAAGGGCTGCTAATTTAAGGGTACGTATCCTTAACGTGAAATTAATTTGTCACGATGATTTTCAAAATATTCCGTTCCTTTATGCTTATTTCTTTTTCATCGAAGTATTCCTTGACACTATAACGAGCTTCTCGTTGTACCTCAAACGAAGAAGAGATATTTGCAAGACAATGGCTTAGTGCCTTAGAAGTGCCAGAATTGGCACAAAAGTTTTATGATAACGTTTTCTTAATTTATCACAGATCGATTCTAGATAAACACGATGGAAATCGACGAACCGACAAGAGTATCTTCATGGAGTGCTCACGAGCGACTGGCTTACCTGTATTTGCATAATGTTAATTTCATTTAATTCTCCATCATAATCATCCTTATGTATTACACGTTCGCCTTTCAATTATCGAGCGATTTTGATCCTAACACGCGCATTATTATTCTTTAGAAAGCATCGAATAACTGGAGCGTATCGGTATCGTGTACGTCCATTGTTTACACGGTACTACTAAGATATTACTACGCGAGTCATATTGCTGTTACGTCATCGTAGGAAAGTATCGTCGCTTTTCATACTAACCTCCATCGCGATAGAAAAAATAAGTATATCGGCTTAGGGAGATACGAGTTGCGAAACTATTATGCCTTTATTATAATAATAATGTTACAGAATAGGTGTGGAGAGCTGTGCAGGTGTGAGGTATCGTATCTCATTCTTGAATTCGTGAAAAAGGCGAGTGTCGTGAAAAGAGTCGGAAGGCGGTCAGAGAGTTCGTGCGGAACGATCGGGGAATGAACGTATTTATTATTTGTTATGCTTTATGTTTTATTACGTAGCCCCGCCTTATGTTTTTACGTGCTCTTTACTCAACAAACAACGGCCTCTTCGGTTGTGGGATTGCAATAATACAGCACTTTAATTGCTTACGGTAATAATATCGGTATTTCTGTTACATTTCCGCCGCTAAGAAGTCACTATATATTTTAACACTAAAAAATTGAGTACCAAAAAACGTCGATCGTTTTTTAGAAAAATTCTTGTACTTCGTGAGAAGTAGTTTTTTGAGATTTTCCATGATTTTACCGCTGAGTGTGAATCATTCTATCGATCTACCGACATCTCTTCTTAACAACCTTTTTCTTTGATATATATTTGATAGATATATACATGGTATACATAAATACCTCCAGAAAGTGGCTGCTAAGTTTACTGTTAACATAGCATCGAATGCTTAACACTAGTACTACCAGCCACTTTCTGGGCACATTAAAAAAAAGGGGAGAGTAAAAGGAATTTTCAATAAATCAAAATGCTGATCCAAATATTGCATGAAAATTATGGAAAATCTCAAAAAATACATCCTTATAAAGCACTACGATTTTTTTAAAGAAACGACCGACCATTTTGACTGGTTTGGTAGTTCTAGTGTTAGGGGAATTCATCGACCATTGGTCCGCTATTAATTCGCAAGATATTCCATTGATACACGAGTTCACGTACATTCGTACAAAAACGTCCGCAAACTTTCGAGCTACGATGACGTTCGTTGCACAACGTCTCTGATTATTCTCGCATAACGGGCCTAATGAAAGGACTGCTTCGTCTCTTCTTACTTGCGCTCCTCCACTCACGGGACACCTTTTTCTTCGCTTCCGCCCCACACTTTCCTTTTTCTCCATCGTGTTTTCTCGCGGCACAATGCGAGTAGGGGAAGAGCGCAAATCGAGCCGCGCAGGAAATCGTCACAAAGCCTCGACCTTCCCCTTGGGGGCCTCGTTCGCAGGATGCCCCCCTTGGCCGCCGCCCCTGTTTATTATTAGGCCCATTCTCGAAACCCAGACCCGAACCTTGGGATTGAACAATGGACGCTAATGCCCCTCAAAAGGACAACCTGCACCGATTTCAATGAAATTGGGCAGGGTAATGGGTATGCGTCAAGGATGCACGGACCGCGTGTGCATTCTTTATTTACTTCTTATCATCCTTATTTCTGGTAATACATGATGAATATAAATATTAGGTTGATCCAAAGGTGTCTTTCGCTATCCGCAGCTCCTTTGTCTAGGAATGTTTAGTGTTGTCTGTGTCTAGGAATGTTTAATGTCTGTCGAATGTTGGAGTGTTTATTTTTAATCATCCTGAAGATCCCCAAAGAATGTCGCGTATCTGATATTTTCTTATAAAAGCAAATAAACGACTTAATGGTATAGATGATATATGATGGATAATTTTCACGTTTTTTTTTCTTCTCTTTTGATGATTCTGCTGTAAGTCATGGTGTATCTACGCGATTCTTATTCTTACGAAGTCTATGAAAATCCTAGGTTTTATTTACAGTATAATCCCGATTATAGCCATGGATATCCAGTTGGTTGTGAGAAAATGATGTATAAATTCTTGAAGCAAAATTCCAGGGAGCACTGGACGTTTCCATAAGCGTATGATGTCATAGTTCTGCTGAAGTTACGAGGGAAAAAAGGAGAAGGCGAATTTGGTTTAACCGCGCGGATGTATGCGCGTTTCAGTGAAGCTGAGTCAGAGCATCGTCTCTTCGGCATGCTCCAAATGACGTGGATCTCCATCTGGGTCAGGCCCCTTGAGCTACTCTTTGGTTTGCATATAACCGTGAGAAGAGGCTGGAAACCCTAATCACCGTTCATGGAGATTAATTTCAAAGGCTTTGCAGGGTCTCGAAAGACCATCGTCGAAGTCAAGGATCAACAACCATCCTGAGAATTATTGCAGTTTTATGCATCCAACCGAGGACTAGAATCCCAATAACGTTTAGTGTAGATTCAAGGATCAAGCGCTTACACAGTTTCTATACGCAACTCTGGTTTTTTCTTTTCATTCCAAAGTATCGAAATAAATTCCCAAAAAATATACTATTTACTTCTCCAATAGTGCGCACGTGATATGGACCGTTTATTTTGAATGTGGTGTCAGTCCATTTTCTCTCGTTGCGAGAAAATCAAAGGTTAGCATATTTCTCGATCGAAAAATATCGGTTAACATTACCGAGTATGGCGATGTTTCTACTCGTATATTGTACAGATGTAAAAAGCAGTAGCCACCGATCCTATCACCTGTCTATCGAAATTCAATTTACACCCCTTTATAATCAATAGCTACGCACCTTCTTTTATCGGCCAATATTAAATCGAACGCAGCGTTGGTATTTTTTAAGGTATTAAATGCTGGTTATAAGCAAAAAGTTTACCCAAATTAAGCATAAATCGCGCGATATCTCATTTTTTTTTAAATGGACTTACATCACTTTCAAAATAAACGGTCCATATATACCAGTTCAACGCCTCGATGTTACTCAGGACGAAACATCGAAGCAATACTTAGAACGTAGTCTTATCCTGTCCCTCTCAGCAGTTCCGAAAATATTGTCTTGCGCGCGTTTTCAAAAGCCAGTCTTCCAAGAAGACTGTGTCCAACGCGTGGCCTAAGCGAATATTTACTTTGGCCCAGTGTTCGAGGAAAGCCGCTGCTCGGTGTCCAGAGCCATCGATCGGTTCACGAGCCTCGCCGCCTATTAGCCCCTATAAAAGTGCGCAAGAATGACGCGTGGCTTCGAGAAAAATGCTTGGGAGACCGATTAAACGTCGATGGCGGATCGAAGCTGCGAGTGGAGGTCCACCTGTCTCATTATCTCCGAGAATATGTCCGCTTACGGAGGTTCCGCGATGGAACAACGCTATCGATTTCAGGAGGCTCCCATCTTCGAGCCACGCAAACCGGTTCAACCTCCGTTACTCCGCTGTTTTTCTCGGGAAATAGAACAGAGAATCATTTTCGAGTGCGCATTAGAGTGGTGTGAAAGATGCGCACGGTTGAGAAATACCGTGGATTTGATTTACCGCGCACTTACCGATCTACACGGTTTGGTTCGATTTACCACGTGCTATAGGATGCTCGCGTTCTGTTACTTTTCTTTCTATGCGTAGAATCGTGTTTTAATGCTGTTCGATACGAGGCTTGAATTTTAAAAAATCGAGCTATAGGAGAACATGCTTCTTGAATTTTAGGTTTTATTATCAGGTTTTCTTTATTTTAGAAGTTTAAACCAGGTGATCAAAATATTTTTTTTATTTAATAGATATGCTAAGTCTAACGATCCTGAACCGAGTAAAACGTTTTCGATAGAATATCCACCAAGCGGAATAAGAAGAAGAAGCAACTATCCGATATCCGGTCTTCCATCAACCTAATTACATCAAGTTCCGATTAAACGTCAACGACGAGAACATCGAGAATTCGATTAGGGACCGATTTCGCTCGCCGACCATGACCCATCGACGACCAAACATCGATCAGTCGCTTCCCCCTCTACTCTATCCCAAAAAAAACTTCTACCTAAATCCCAAATTATCAACCAAACTCTACACGAACAAAATCCAAAAACCCACCAATGAACACAATATTGCATATAATCCTCAACGATAATCGCGTCAAAAATCAAATCACCATCCCCGACTTAAATCCACCGACACTCACCCCCTTTCACAACCATCCTAATAGACCTCCCACCACTAATCCAATCCCCAAATCCACACTATCGCCATTAACATGCCCAACCAAACTCATCGCATCGATCCACAATAAACCCACGATTAATAAACAGGGCATCGAGATCGGCTAAATCCTCGCGTATGAGAATGTCGAGAATCCGAGGGTGCGGCGATCGCGATCCGCGATTGCGGCCATCGAGGGATCTCACGAAATCGTCACCGTGCGGCCGCACGGTCGGTCGTTAGAGGGACAAGGGAGAATCGTCCGCGGTATGCAATTCCCCTCGAAGGACGGCCAGCCTGTCGAGGGGAGGGGAGGAGAGGAGCATGGATAAAACGTTAAACTCCGCCGTTAGAATCGCCATTATCGATGGCACCCTCCTCCCCCCTTCACCACTCTTAGCACGGCCCTGAAAAGGCCCCGACCAGCCGGGAGCCTCGATGTTTGCCTTATTACGGGAGATACGTCGCTGCCTTTAGGGACTTTGCACCTTACGCGCCGGTCTCCTGACGCTAAGTGGCGGATGGCTGAGCCGACTTCACAAAGACGGCCGCTTGAACTCGCTGATGGGAGAGCCCCTCGAACTGCGAATATAGCCGCGATTATCCGCGCCGATACGAAGGCCCTTCCGAGGAAACTTCCAGCCGTACAAGCGGCTAAGGAGCCAGCGGAAGGTCTCTCGAAGGCGCACTCTGGGATTTGACTCCTGTCAGGCGTTTATGGGCCGTCCGCCTTGGGGATACAGTTGTTGGAAGTTGGGTTTTGAAGATGGGGATGTGCTAGGGTTATCTTGTTTTCCCTAATTGGACTTTGATGGTTGGTTTGTGAGAGGATTGAGAGATGTTGGTGAAACTGGTTTTTTGTAGGTTTGATTTTATACTTGGAGAAAGGAGGTTTTTAAGGATAGCATGGAGCACGTGGAGGGGTACAGAGGGATTTATCATAGAGGTTTGTGGATTGGTTGGTTTGATCGTTTGATTCGAGTGGGATGTTTTTACTTGGGGTGTTTGGGTTAGATATGGTTGTGAGAAACTTGGGTTTAAGTGTGGTTTGTAGAGTATAAAGGATGAATCGTCTTCTCGAGCTTATCTGTAACGATGAATTTGTTAAATGATTAATAGGGTGGAGGGAAACGTGAACTTTGGCTTCCTATAGTATTACTTTAGAAACGCTTTACATTCTGTCGGTTGTCCGCGATTCTTGTTCCAGTGAAGTTCGTAATAAAATTATATATAATGTATGTTTGTAATAAAATGAAACAGGATTTAAAATTTTTTTAAATTAAAAAATCTTTTTAGTTTTGTATCATCGTGTATGTCACCGATGATCGGCATGGTATTTAACACTAGACCTACCAAACCAGTCAAAATGACTGGTCGGTCCTTTCTTGAAAAAATCGTAGTACTTCATAACGATGTATTTTTTGAGACTTTCCATGATTTTCACGCAGTATTTAGATCATCATTTTGATTTACTCAAATTTCCTCTTACTCTCCCCTTTTTTTTAAAAATGTACATGGTGTTCTAAATATGCCCAGAAAGTGGCTGGTAGTTCTAATATTAACGAGACTCCTCTTATGAATATACGAGATCTAACAGAAAAAAAAATGATTTTCATAATAGTTAATATTAGAAAAGAAACACTACACGTTCTAGTGTTAACGTATCAGCTCTCCGTTCGTTGTATCCCGCTCAGAGCACGCGCGGCTCACTATTTTCCACATCCGCGTGGCACTTAAAGGGTTTAATTCGAGCGACGGTATCAGCTTGGCAATGTCAGAGGCCTTCCACTCCCCCACCTCTCACGCGCTTCCTCATTTTATTTCACCAGCGAGATGCAAACCACGAGAAAAAGCCCGCGCCGCACTTAACTCGCGTTACCGAGCATAACCAACTATGTGGATCACAAAGCGTGGTAACAGCTACGCGATTCCTGAAAAGGCCATTAGCTTCGCCGCCGGGAAAGTGCTTTATGATACACGGCCGGACTTCGTAATCCGCCCTCTGCGGCCACCCTCGCCAAACGAGGGTATCCAACGCCTTCTCCTATTTGCTCTCCGCGCGAATAATCGGCCGTCAATTAGCGCCTTGGCTCGTGGCAAACGCGGCGAATATCCGGACTCGCTTCCCCCTCAAGCTCGATTAACGACCAAATAAGCCGAGGCGCACGTGGAAAGCGTGTATCCTGAAAAAGCTCCTGATTTCGAGAGGCATAAGAGTGGAAAATTCGATCGTTGCTGGAGATACAGATTTCCTTTCCTCTTCTCGGAGCTCGATTGCATTTCGCGTAAACCCTGAGCTTGGATTTAGTGCTTCGACCATACATTTGCGTACAATGAGCCCTCGACTTTCGCACACAATTGGTTCCCGAAAGTGCGTGCGAATGTCGAATGTTCGAAAGTAGAGGGATGTCGATTTTGAATGTTTCCCTTAATTTCACTCTTATTTTTCGAAATTGAACATATCGTAGATCTGTTTATACAATACGAACGTCCGATTGAAGTAAAAGAATCACCGTTTTAGGGAACGTTTAATTATTTTCATCTTTGTCTCGATTTTATCATGTTTATGAGTTTTTCATTTCTTTTTGTTCGTATCATCAGTGCGGTTTCTTCGTTTCTTACTCATGTTTATGAGCTTATAAGGGTGAAGTATTTAAACGTGAACGAATAAATTAACAAAGCACACAACGCGTTGACGCCCGCCAATATGCAGGACTGAAATTGTTTCGACTTCTTGATCCAAACAACATCGATGGCTAGTCATGAATAGAACTTGACAACGTCGATACACCGAGCGCAAAGGCTTAAAAAATTGAATTTAAAAAAATGTGCGATAGTCGAGGGCCGCCTGTATTTCCTTTTATAGCTTCCACTAAACGTGGCAGCCCGGAAATTAAGTGCTTGGCTATCGATCCCAATACGAATGGTAAAACGCGTGTTAGCCCTAGGCTAAGTAACGCTCGAGGTTAACGTCTAGAAACGAACGATGAAACGTACAAAAGCGGTGATTATCTTGTAGGAGAAGCGTATCATGGAGGCTTGGTAATGCGTGGCTCGATCTCCATCATTGTATCCGATGATTCTCGCGTCACAGTCGGAGACGAGATCGTTTATCAGCACCGTTTTACACGTATTATTTATCAGGGCTGTATTACACGAGAATACGAGTTGCGCTTGGGATTTTTCTAGTGCGCATGCGCTGTGCGGAGGAAGATGCGACATTCGGTGTTTATCGTGACATAACCTTTATGGACGAGTCGCTTCTTTCGAGGATAAACACGGCTTCGCCACTGGCCGCACATTTTGAGTCACGGCTTATTTATATTATCGGTCGTTAAACCGCGAGGGGAGAAAAGGCAGGGTGGAGGGGCGGCGCGTTCCAGCAATTGCGGAACGAGTTAACGCTCCAGGCCGATGTAATCGGTCCAGGTTCAAGTGCAAGTTCGCGATTCTGGTTGGACTAGTTTAACCACAATTGCAGAAAGTGAGAGGAACAAAACGCCGCGCGAGAGGCCGATGGCTATGAGGAAAGATCCATCGATCTCGCCGCCATCGGGCCTGACGCGGCTGAATTACCGCAGGTGCGAATCGAATAGGTGATTTCATTTGGATTTGACTTACGGCGCGACGAGGCTCGCCCGAATTTGCATAATGGCGTAATGCTAACGGGCTCGAGATCCTTTCGGCGCGAAAACCTCCTCGCGCTCGCCAATATTCCGCGCATTTATGTTTTAATTTTATTTAAATTATTATTTAAATTATTTTTGAAATGCGTATTTATAAGTTAATTTATAAGTAATATTTAAATACGCATTTATAAGTGCAACAAAGTGGACGTGCGTTGGAAGATATTACGCTTCGGAGAATTTGGAATTTCTCGAATTCGTGTTTTTCCTTTATGTCGATGTTTGGTGTTCATCGCGGTAATCGTCGTTTATAATATTTTATTATTCAAGACCGTATCCGAACATCGTGTATTCTTTGACGTGTTTTATCTATGATTAAAAGACGACTTATACGAAAATCTCAAAAAATACATCGTTACAAAGCACTACGATTTTTTAAAGAAACGACCGATCAGTCATTTTGACTGGTGTGGTAGTTCTAGTGTTAAATCTGGGAGCAAATATGACCAGTTCCTTATTTTATCCCCTGTGCCGCGTCGATCATCGAATAAACCACTTCGTTAGATCGCAGGTTCTTTCAAAGTTTGCACGTATTTATTATACCACGCAACCCTCCATTATCGGCCATGATTCCGATTACAGTCCTCGCGGATGTAGACCTATTACACTCCTCGATTTCATTGTAATCTTCTTATTATCAGAGACACGTATCCTCGGCATTTGCGAGGCAATTAATGTCGCGCACGATCGCCTACGATGGAGGCGCAAAGTGGAAGGGTACAACGGTGCAAAAGGGGCACAAGAAAGAAGGGCGGTGGGAAGGGGGGAGGGGGGCACAGGTGCATTCTGCACGCAGGTGCGTGGACCATGACCTGGGCGGAGTCAATCCGTGCGGCCTTCGAAGGGGCGGCACGAAGAAGACGAGAGCAGTGGAAGATGCAACTGCCAGCGGAGAGTGCAAAGATCTCTCAAGGACGCTGCCCTCGTCCTTGTCTCGCCTAATGAGACTACGCCGATAACTCCTGGATACCCTCCAATCCCACGAGCGACGACGTAACGCTGGTATTCGATGCGAGTACATCGAATTCGGCTCTTGGTCTTCCAGATTAACGGAAAGACCCCTTAAAGTGTTCTTAAAAATAATAGTCTTATCTCGAAGACGATAATGGATTATACTGCTTTAAAATAATTTTACGCGACAAGAGTCTTTTATTTAAAAAAAATTTATTAGAAATATATATAAATATATATTATAAATATAGTATAAA
>JBCFXI010002973.1:0-13806 GCA_038496175.1 Ampulex compressa
GCATTCGTTGCGCATAGGAAATCCCGACAAGTCCCTTACGCGTCCTGACTCGAATTGTTTACGGAAAGCTTGAGGCGCATTAAATTTGCGTATCGGCGGCCCCAAACGTTTCAGTCAATTTGATTAGTAAACGTTTTAAACGAAAAACGCGCGCCGGACAGATTTCCAAGACCAGACATTTTTATAGTAAACTAGAGAAAGCAATAAAGGCCTTTATTGCGGAAGAAGATTTCGTTGATATTCTTCTTCAACCTCCAAAATTCGCCCAACGTGTTAATTAATCTGCCTCATCCCAGGGGAGTGTCGAGTAGACACGCTTGACCCGAAACCGTAATTATCTTTAACTTAAAATCTCGATAAATTAATCGGGAAGACGCGAAACCGCGTCATAAATTCGACAGTCGCGAATAGTCCGTAACATAATTCTGGTGACAGCGGCGCGATAGTCCGTGACAGTAGCAATTAAAAGCAGAACATTGATTGTCTTAGATTACAGTATGGAGACTGACAATGAATCAATATTATATTGATTTTTTCGAATTTTTATTACATGTTTTTTGTGAACATACGCAATACAGGACGGCTTTGGAATTTAATTACATGGTGGTATTTCATTTTATCCTTAAAATTCTTCGAATTATTCTGTAGTGCATCTGATCATTTTTGTGAGTTAGAATGTTGAGGGTGTTAAACATTTTTTAGGGTTCACGGTAACTTTGCTCTTTATTTATAGATATTTGCGACAATTTCGATAGATCCCCGGTCATCGATCTATTTCGGCGCCAGTGGGTGCTCCCACTGCGTACGGTGCGCGGTAATCGGGTCGCGCATCTAAATAAATAGTACACGCGCGCGTAGTGCATATTTTCAGTAGCTATTATGTGTGTGTGGCCTTGTATTGGCCAAAAGTGGCGTGGCGAGCGCCGATTTGCTCTATCCTGCGATCTAAAATCGGTAGCAGTACCTCTTGTATAACAAGTTCTGGTATGCGGATTATTCTTATACGGATAACTGAGGTGAACGAGTTAGGATTTTTATAAGCGATTTATATTTTTCGGAGCTATGACGACGTGCCCCTTTTGTAAATATAACACTTCTTTTGTAAGTATATCGCAGTACTGAGTTATCCTTAAATAAACTTGTTTTTGTTATAAAATTAGAACACGTGAGTAATTTTTCTCGTTTTCGAACAGCCATCCACCTATAGTTATGAATAGTGTATTCTTATTTGCATCGGTTCCGCGATTTGGATATACAACCCGATTGAAATATTGTCCTTGGTCGAAAATAATAGATAATTATATTATTTAATTTAAATTAGTAAGTAATACATCCAAATGCACTAAGCAATAATACGTACAATATTATTTTTTTTATTATTATTCAGTAAACATTGAAAGGCGAAGCTAATCATTCAAAGTATGGTAAAAAAGAACTTACGCCAGATGTTTTCCACAGAATGCAAGGTGTTGCGAAAAATGTTGGCTGATAATGAAAACACCAAGAAAGTAAAACATAGTGTATTTTATTCTATATTTAATAATATGAATATTAGTGCTGTAGGAATGTGTAGGAAATGGCGATTAACCGAAATGAGAGTAAAAGCTAAAGTAACAAAATCATTTTTAACTATGGGGGTCTGAATTTGTAGATGGATTTGTGCATTTCGCGTGCATCCCTGAAACATTGCTTGTTTGTTCTAAAAAGCGAGAACGCCGATATGTATATAGAGATGTTCCGATTATGTGACATCATCCGAGTTGTGTCCCAGAAATCTTTCGGCTCTGCTGCCTGCAGAACGCTGAGTAGCTTACTAAAAAAAGGACTAAAGGCTGACCTATAGGATAACATAGGTGCTCACCGAAACCCCCCCCCCCCCGCGGTGTATCACCTTGTCATGGTGAAGGGGTTTGCCTGTTTCAACGAACTATGGGGCTATGTCAGCTGGGGGGAAAGCTCCTAACAGGTACTATTATGCCGGACAGATCCATGCAGAGATACCAGACTAAGAATGCACTAATGTCAAGGGTTAAGGAATCATATCGAGGAATTCATGGCTGCTGGGACATAAAATTGAGCAGTCGCAAGTTATATTTCTTCGGAGTACCTGGCGACCCGAACAGGGGCAAAAAACTCAAATCATTGATGGCGTGGCCGGGAGGGAAAGGTGGCTCGACTGCGCCCCTCTCTTGGGTGGGCAGGCCGATAGCTAACTCGCCCTGGGACCAGCACTTGCGCCGACAACAACGCCCCCCCCCCCCCCACCTCCTACTCGTAATGGGCAGAGGTGGTTGATCGAAGAGCAAAAAACTCACAGTGGCGGCTAGTGGCTGCCGCCCAGCCGCCATATATGGCGGTAAAAAAAGCTGGGAGTGACCACGGAGTTCGGCGGGAAACTAACGTATGCGCAGAGGTGATCTTCACCGCTAGGTCTAAAATAGACTTGGTGGAACTGAGCATCTCCGTCATACGTCCCAGACAAGCAGCAAGCGGGGATATGATTCTCCAGATCCTCGGTCCGCAGGATGACCCAAAGGCGGCTTCTTCGGCCGCATGGATGGTGGAAGCCTTGACGGGAATTGGGGCGAAGGTCGCCCAGTCTTCTAAAAAGCGGAAATTGGCTTAAGCGGCCTGGACGACTCTATTTCGCCCCAGGATGCGGCACGGACCACGCCTGCGACAGGTGGGTGTCAAGAGGGGGAGATGATAACAGGGCTCGGTATGGGTTCGCTGCTCGTTCAAAGCGGCAAGGAGAATTATTGTGACCGGCCGTGTGTTGGTGAGCTGATCCTCCGTTAGGGTGAACCCGTTGTTGGCGTGCCTTCTGCGATGCTTTCGGTGCCTGGAATTGGGTCATACCAGCTCCAGGTATCCGAGCACCGTGATCGTAGCAGGCGCTGCTACCGGTGTGGTGACATAGATCACTGCACAGGGTAGTACATGGCCCCAGCCCTCAGCCTGCTACGCAGCAATTTTGAGCAGAGGGTTGACCACCGCGTCGCTGTGCATCCTGCGCCGCAGTGCCCTCCAGAAGAAGCAGTAGCGGAGGTAGGGCGTGGGATGGCATGAGCGCGGCGGCAACACCGCCTACAGGCCCACCGGACTCCCCGTCTGTGTCTGGGCCGGGTCCCCAGTTGGCGACCACTTCGAAGGCTGCTCGTTCGGGGGTATTAAAAGAGGCCATAGACATGGAATAAATTTCATGTCTCAACGCCTCCTCCAGGCCAAATTGAATCACTCGCGCAGGGTCCAGAAGCTAATGGCTTTACTCCTACGGGTGTAGAATATCGGATTGGCGGTAATCGTGGAACCGTATCGCGTTCTGGGTCATTCAGAATAGATGAGAGACGCAGGCGGCCTTATGGTGATCGTTGGATTCGGCATGCCGTGCTCCACGCCGGTCACGCTGATCGAGCGTGGTGTAGGTACCTGGCGACACAGTGGGGGGACACTTCGCTAGTGGACTCTTAGATCTCACCCAACTGTAGTCTTCAAGTATTCGAAACGTACCTGAATGAGGGCGGAGAATATGTTTCTCGACTTGTCCCTAGCCCAATACTCGTCTTAGGGGATTTTAACGCTCATGCTACTGTATGAGAATCCTCCAGGGATGACGCACGTGAGCGGGTGATACTCGACTGGGCGGCCGAGCACTTTCAGTTTCATCAATCATTTCAATCACTTTCACAAGATATCATTAAGCATAGGCGCTCTATGTCTGCTCAGTGAATTGCATCGGTTCTCTTTGTATTTTTCATTCTTACAGCTTGAGGAATTTACGCTTCTCCTGCATTTTGCGTGTATAGAACATTGAATGTAGAAAAGTTATTTCACTCACTGTGCATTGCCTCATTGTACAGGATAGGATTGTTGATTACCATACATTAACAAATAACGTAAAGAAAATCAATAGCTAATAGTTTCAAACAACATCGCTCAGTAGTACGGATTCGATTTGTATATCACTAGATTGAATTCGAACGGCAACGGTCAGTGATCGGATTGCATTTGAATAGCATTCGTCATATTGAGTTCGAACATCAGCAGTCAGTAATGCGGCTTAGATTTGAGCGGCATTGGTCACTAGTATGAAATTAATTCGATTATCAACATACAGCCTCTTTCTTTTCCTTAATAGACTGTTTGCATATAAATGAATCGTTGAATACCGTCAATATAAATGTACAAATTGGATATAGAAAATCACCTAATGCGCATTTTTTTATTATACAGGATAGAATGCCGTTACCAAATAAAGTAAGGAAAACTTTATGATTACGGGGGAAAGAGTAAAGGAAATAAAAAGATCTTTGCAAAGGTAGAGATTGAATGCTATTCCACCTGATAGGAATGAGTATATAGGCCTTATTATGCAGGGTAGGATACACAAAATACTATCTGCTAACGCATAATTATGGATTAGAAACGTAGATTTCGTTTCATATTTTAGGAGGCAAGCATAAACTACACATGCCCACCGATATGATTTCGGCCTTCGATTTCGCCACCTTTCGATTTCGACATATATCATTACCGGTATAGTGATATAGTAAATATTATAGTGTGACATTATTTGAATCAAGTGCCGTTATTGAAGTGCTATTGTTCGAGAAAAGTGCTACGATGGATGGGTTATTAAAGCTAAGTTTATTGATATTGGTGATCGTGGGTAATGTAGAATTTTTTCGCATACCAATTACCAGATTGCCTGTGCAGTGTTCGGTTTCACCAATCAATGAGATTTTCGATAGAGCGATGTCAGTCAAATCAAGTGCTGATGTGTAATGGTGTAACCGGTCAGTTACATAATATTCTCGATCGAGCATCCGATGAATCGGAACAAAATTTGAGAACCAGCTGAAAGACGACGCTCGTGAAATCCACGCGGGCGGCGAGTTTCGTGCCCGACACGGGCTCGACATTTGAGTATAGCCGAATAGTTAGGTGCCAAAAGACTAAGCATCGTGAATCGATAAGCGATAAAGCGAAATAATTCCATAATTTGGGGAGTGACTTTGTCCTCCCTTGTCCTCCTTTGTCCAAGTTAAGTGAATGCGCACGTTTTATTTGCGAGTTCCAAATCGTTTTTGAGTTGCGATGCGCCACGCGGCAATACCGAAACTGTAAACGACAACGCTCGAGTCAATTTATGTAGTTTAGTCTTCGTTTAACTTATTGCGTTCATTTTTTTGTGTCCCTTTTTAAAATATGTATATACCAGTAAATCTCAATATATCGCCTTAATTGTAGTACTTTTTTTTCTCTCGAATCCGTGCCATTGCAATAAAGTCAGACTGTTTGTGGCAGTCAAGGATCTCAAGCGTTATCGTTCCAAAAAATGTTGCAGCAGGCGAGTTATTATCGTTACGTTTATTGATATTGCGAGACTGCATAACATACGATTCCTCCCACAGACAAAGTAACGAGGAAAGGAAAATCATACAGCTACGTCATGACGATTGCGGAATCCTGACTGATCATCTTTTTATTATAATAAATAGGTAAATAAATAATTAAATAAATAAACTAATTTTTTCTCGGCATACAATTATGTGTGCAGTTTATTTTTTTCCGCCTATTATACTTCTTACTCATTTTCTATCAGAGCAAGATATTTTATGAGGAAAGAATTCCTGAACAATGACAATAACTAAAATATCGTTTTTGTTCATCTTGTTTTAATAAAGCATCAACCTTATCGCTCGGCATATTGCAAATTACTGTCGAAATTGCGAATAGTAATGCTGTAATCTAACGATTATTGTTTGATAAAGAAGGGGTTGGAACTCTTCATATATAAAGCATCTATTTCCTAAACGATGACTATAAATGAGATACGTTTTTTTTTTGTTGACATCGTTTTTTAAAACAGCATAAAAATTTATTCATTGAAAATCGCTGACCAAATTGCGAATAAATTTCTATATTTAAATTAAGATGGATGATTGTTGGTGGAAACAACGAGGATAAGCACCGTGAGTAACCACGCGTCGAACACGCACATACATACTGCACACGCATATATTTGCGTGTCATGTACAACGATGCAGTAGTTGCCCCTCCATCCCTTTACTGCTCACCAATGAGGACGACGATGAAGACTATGACGTTGACAGTCATCAGAATCCACCTCTAGGAACACTACATACAATCGGAAGATAGATCACGATAGATCGTTAGGAGGGAGAACGGGAATACGTGGCCATGTTCGAAACACGTGAAACGGCGAGGGGCGGGAGGGGATGTTGGTAAGGTACACCCCTCTCGTCAATAGGTGTATCAAACGGCCTGTAATGACTACTTATGCGACTAGCGCATATTTAAATGTAACTCTTTATGAAGAGCTATACATGGAAAAACGTGTATTACCGGAGACTACTTGGAAGCATTATTGTCTTATCCACATGAAGAATAAGAGGTCAAGAAAGAAACCAAAATATTGTTGTGCCGTTTGAAGATGCCGTTTCACTATTGAGCAGGATCGAAGGCTGGATTGCAAATATCGTTGCTAATGACTGTTAACAATAAGAGAGTTGCGCGAACATACTGATACGGACACGGAATTGTGCGATCGTGACTCTGTGAATAAAATGTAAATAAAGTGTTGTGGCTCATTGTTCGTTACTATAGTGACTTTCTGCACTCGTCAACGACAGTGAGCTCGACAGGATGTATCTCTCGATGTAACAATATTAATACTGGCATTGAACATCTATCATGACGGAGTATGTAAACTAAGAAATGCTGTATGCGGTCTTCGTCAAGCTGGATGGGAGTGGCATACGACATTGAACCAAAAGATAAGGGATCTAGGATTGTGTGTATATCATTATAGGACATGTCATGACTGTCGAGGTAATCAAAAACTATATGTAATTAATAATCGCTCAAATAGCGAATGGATGAAGGGGAGCAAAGATAGTTTGCGAGAAGAATTGTTTACTAATCAAAATTTTCGAAAATGGGAATCATGTTTCCTCGACTCAGAGAAAATACATTTTTGATTTACTCGAGTATTGCGGGATGGAATATTGCAATCCGGTGAGTACTGCAATTTGTAAAGATTTAATTTTCTACAGATCTCAGAAGAATCTTGGAATTGAGGGCAAGGGACACAGTGAACTAATTGATGGCCTCATGTATGTGACAACAGCAAAGAGGCTTGATATAGCACATGCAGTTAGTGTATTGGCAGTTTAATGAGTATAAAAATGGTACGCACTGCGGTGAAAAAAGTTTTAAGGTATTAAAAGTTACTGTTCGTAGCAGTCTGAATTATACAAACTCAATTGAACGCATCAAAGGACATATAGATATCGATTCGAGAAGATGCGAAAGTGATCGCAGATCGGTTACTGGACATGTGTTTACCTTATGTTAAGGAGTAATTATCTAGAAATTGCAGAAACAAAGAACTGTTGCTTTGACGTTAATGGAAGCACAGTTAAAGTATATCAAGGATACCGTATATGTGAATGATGTTTTGAAGAAGGTGGGCTTTAAACTGACTAGCATACCTATTTTTAATTACAATTTTGATCCACGATCACTGAGAGAGAATCCAATTGGACATCTTAAGACAAAGCATATTAATATAAGACACTATTTTGTCCGGAAGGTTTTAAAAGGACGAATCGTTTTATTGAAGCATTTTGTTACGGACGCTATCTCGCCAATACTGCCATATAGACGCAGCCAGTGATTGTTCCCAAACATCGTTTTATATTAAATCAATACGATTAAAATAACTTTTTCAATTCCGGTCTTTAAAATTCTATATGTCCTTTTATTTATTCTGTTAAAGTCAGGGTATTCATCAAGAATTGCATTTAAAAGTGATATTATTTATTTCAAATTCAAGTCCAATGTAGTTTATTATCTTTAAGCGTGTATTTAAGGACGACGTTAGAAATGCATATACTAATTTGCACATAGATGAGAAATGCGAATCTAGGCATGGTTTATTATTATCAGATCATAATGCCGCTTATAAAACTGATTTGTATAAATATTTTCCAATGCCACATGTATAAATATAAAGATCTAAAAGTATCAGTATAATCCTCAGGGACCTATCCTCAAGAACCTTATTGAAAATTGATACCTGAACTATTAGCTGCAATTAGCTGGTTCTCCCTTAATCATCTCCTTTTAGTTTATTATAACTAACAGTTAAAATACGAAGAAAGTACAGTATACACTGATTTGTCAGACTAAAATATGAAAAAGAATTCATATAAACAAAGACCCAATTTTCGATACCTTGTTTTCAAATTACAGTTTATTTTATGTTCAACAATCTTTTTAATCAATTTAACGATATTGGTATGTTGCTTTTCTACATGATCTGCGTGTTGTATAAATATAATAAGTATTATAAAGTACATATTTTGTGTTCGAGAAAGATTCGCAATGTCTCAAATGCTACTCGGTAGTGCCAGGTGCCAGCACGGCTAAAAACGTTGTTCTCAAAGCGTTTGCTGCACTTTCAAGAACAATGAATCATCGTCTGGTTAGCAATTGTTTCAGAAAAACCAGTCATACTCAAGATCTCACTAAGCATAGACGTTTTGTAAATTGCATCGGTTCTGTTCGTACTTTTCGTTCTCACGGTTTGAGGAATTTACGTGTCCTCCTTTTGTATTTACGTCACATATAGGATAGAAATAATCTATGAAAATAATAATGCAGACTTAAAGGCAGACGGCCGCGTTGTGCGCCGTAAGATAATGTATACAAGGCATATAAGAATTTCGAATGTCCTAAGTCCTCGAACCTATGAAATTCGAGTTGCATGAAAGTATACGTGTTCTGTGTATGGAAAAATGCGTGACTAACTAGGGCACTGCGAGAACAGTCAAATATGAGCAGTTTAGCGGTCTGGTCTGAGAGAAGGTGTTCAGTTTTGCGATTAGTGTTTCTAAGACAATTTGGTGGAGAGATAAGAACTACGATATAGTCATTTGTAAAGAAGTATGATGACTAGTTCTATACTAATCTTCAACTTTCATTTGTCAACAATAGTTTCGATAGTCTCGGTATGCATTTCAACCTTTTTAATAAACCATATTGTTGCTAGCATCATTTTATTACAGACACACGTGAGAGTGCGCGCACACAAAACTAAATTGTTGAAGGAACTAGAGTATACCAGATAGTTATTAACACACGTGTCTGTTGCATTCCGCTCACGTCAATGCCTATTTGGACAGTGCAGAGAGTTGATTAAAGTTTATTTCATTTTCATGTGACATTTATTTTCATATTTTATATGCAAGCGATTTGCTATAATTTGAGTATTGTGTTGCATTTGTTACATATTCAATATAAATCTGCTATTTTATGCTATTGAATATCTTCTATTCTTCATTACGTGTATAAAGAAACATTAGAGTTGGGATAAATAATATGCAACTCGTTCTTGAAACTAAAATATCTTTATCCATTAAAATTTAGTGTAAAGATTGAAATAGGGTAATGCGCATAGATGAAATATATTACGCTAATACAAAACTGTAAGCATCTAAAAAGGTTATATGATTTTGTTGCATTTTGCGATTTTTGTTGCGTATCTTGCTATTTTTATGCAAAAAATATAAAATTCTATCAATTATTATATAGAACAATTTTTATAATATCCTTACAAAATAATATACGTATATACAGTTATCAAATCCATAATTTATTCTTTCTAGTACTCAAAGACCTAGGTAAGAAACTAGGGTGTTACATTCTACAGAGGAATGAAGTAGCCATTGTCGTAAACGCGGTTACAAATCAATATTTGGCATGAACAAGAACGGAGAATGGTAGTAAAACAAAACGTAGTTAGTCAAAATTGAGACTATCTGTACGGATTTCAGGTGCTCCAAATGACGTTGTAAGCATTCTTAAATGCTGAATTAATGTTTAAGTCCAGGAAAAAACGTTGGTTGACCGCGAAGCGGGGGAAGCGAGAGGAGAGGAGAGGGGAAACGCAATACTGTTGGGCGTAGGATGGGATAGGATTAAATTGGTGCGCAGTTTGTAATTTGCACGCGGCAGGGTATTCGGGCCCCCTTTTCGCCCACGGCAGCGTTGAAATTAAAATGCAAATCTAACCACGTCGTGGAATAAGTTTGAGATATGATTATCCTAAATGCCCTCGAGATGCGGTACGTTTACTTACAAGGTTTCCAAGTTCACGATTTTGTAGCGGGCTAGGTACGTGTGTCGATAGAGCTGAAACAAAAAGCAAAGGTATTTTTTTTAAATAATTCTATTTAGCAAAAATAATTAGTGAATACTGTAAATTAAGAAATAGTGGAGAGAAAAATGATTGAAAGATAAATACACGAATCAAAAGCTTGATAAGATTGAAACGGAAGAATGTAGAATTGAATAAAATTTAAAGGAATATTGTCACCATATTTTTTTTTAAATAACAGAAAGTCCAATTGGACTTAATTTATTTGTCTTTTGTGCTTATTAGTTGTATAATCTGCTGTATGCAGCTGTATGTAATATATGACATAATAGAACATATAACTTTTATCTAAACTGACAGGAGATATAGATATATAAAAATAAGTTATGAGAATTACAGATATAAAACAGAAATGATGTTTGATAAAGTGTAATTAATATATACATGTAAATAAAATATAATATACAATAACAAATAATTGCTCTTTCAATGATCTATGGTATTCTATAATGTAATTTGCGTTATGATAAAAATTTGTTGTTATTGTTGGGAAAAATAGAAGAAAAAGTAAGACGCCAAAATTTGCAGCTTTTTCAGGTTGCCCTTTAAAGTGATAACAATTCAAATGTTGTTTGTATATTGTTTTTCTCCGATAACTTATTCGAATAAACAATATTGGCGATAGGCATTTTCTTATTGCTGCATAAAGGCAAGAAAGGAAATGAATACTCCGAAGAAAGACATCTTATCGCTGCGCTGCTCATTGATAGTTCAATCATATTGAATACAGACATTGAGCTTGCTGTTGAAATAAGTGGAGCAAGATTGTATCCTGTCAATCCACTGGTTGCCTTAAAGAGAGAAATACATATAGGCGGTTCAAAAAATGCATTATTTTTACATGAAATGTTAGTACAAGTATTCAAGAATATGACCCCAAAGTTTCAAAATGAATTTCGAAAAATTGAGAAAGTTACAGCCGTCAAACTGTAACCGTCAAACAACATATCATCTATTTTATAATGCTTGAGGATAAGAAAAAAGAATGGTTTAGAATTCCCAAAAATAAAAACTGAGTGTATCGGCCACGCCGAGAAGAGAATGAGCACTCGACTTTGAAACATAAAGAAAATACATAAGTTCTGTGGAAAGGGCAGATTGACGGATACTTTGATACAAAAACCGACCACTTACGACGCCTTCGCTATGCGAAAAAATGTGAAGAGTGTTGAAGACATGAAGAACAATATTATGGCCATTTATTATCATTTTCGTTCTACGAACGAAAATCCATAGCATAAATACTGCCCGGAGGGCGAAGATAGCTGGTGCAAGTGTCAGAAATATAGAGCAATTGTAGAAAATATGAATTTGTTTGAGCACCCTGCTCTACTCAATCTAATAGTGCAGAACCATATTCTTTCAATTTATGTAGATTTATCAAAGAATGAATTGTTCCAGAGATGTTTAGATGGCCATACACAGAATGCAAATAAAATTTTCAATTTTACTGTCTGGTGCTTAGCTCCAATACACCTCAATTTTTGGATAAAAACAGTTGAAATAGCATCGTACGTTTCTGCTGGACTGTTCAATTATGGATATACTACCATTTTAGAAAGTATGCAAGAGTTAAAAATAATTATTAGAAGTCAGTGTAAGAAGTACGCTGATAAGATCAACAAGCACTGCTTGATTCGACAAAGATGACGCAGCGCTTTATTCACGAAGGAGGCTCGTAAATTACACAGAGAGCTCCAAATTGGGCAAAATGAGTTACGCGAGAAAGCTAAAGGACTATTGTATGGTTCTGGAATCGATGATTTGTCGGTATGATATAGATATCATACACTTTTCACTTCTAAAATCTTTAAATGCGTTTTTCTCAAAACTGTAATACATTTCTGAAATTGGCATGAACTCTCAATTGAAAACTATTCAACGAGTTTGAATGAAACTGTAACGATAACTGCATCACATTATTATCTGCTATATGAACTTAATTGCTTTGCAAAATCACCAAAAAAAAGTATTTTTTTCATAGTAAAAAAATGAAAAAAATTACGTTAAAATACAGATTTCTCTGTTCAAAGGTGCATAACTTTTCCAATTTTTACTGTTTTTTTTAGGTTCATATAGAAACTGCGGATATTAGTAATAAGAATTTTGTTTAACGGTTTAATTTAAACAAATTTAACGGAGTGGAGAGCTCACGCCAATTTGCAATCCGCGTGCGGCCCTGGCAGAAAGACGTGGTGATGTCAGTAATTTTTTTTATTATGCAATAAAAAAATATATCATATTAATGTGAGCTGTTTATTTTGAAAGTCGCTTAACTCCATTTATCTTCAAATCGAGATATTTAAGGGTTTGCGTTTCAATGAATTTCAAAATATACGTATAGGATGCTAATGACTCATACTGCTTAAGTGTATCTGAGGGTGTTAAATTTATAGTTCTTATTAAAATAGTCGCAATTATTAAGTTAATAATATGCGTTTTCTTATCAAGAATGGAGTTAGGCCACTTTCAAAATTAACAACCAGATTCATTATAAAATTTGAAGATGCCCAAGTCCATTCAACATAACTTAAGATGCTTCAAATTGAAAAAACAATACTCAATTTATTTTACATACCTTTAAAACACTTCAGAAACATAATTTATGCGGTTCAAAACATTTTTTCACTACATAACGTACAAAATTACAAACATAAATTTATTACAAAACAATTTACTACTTATCTACATTTTGTGTGTGTGAAAGCGATTTGAAGAAATCATGATACATATATTATATGTATTTCCCCCTTTAACACTTTCAGTGTTTTAAGGTGAAATCTAATGTTAATGGCAAAGTGCAACAACACCACGCGGTTTCTCTTGCTCGTTATTACTAACCTAAAAAGCTCTTTGAGATGAATATTGGCGGCGAGTTGTTCGGTCTCGTAACAGTCTGTTTTGAAAAGATTTTAACCAAGTTAGTATCTCCGTAAAAAATGTCTGTTACCTTGAGAACTTAAGAAGGTTTTTAACTGAAAACCTTATACTTTCGAAAACACCATTTTTTCTTAAAGTATTCAAGGAATTTATTACAGGATTGAAGGATAATAAAGGTGTTATAAAACATTAACAAGCTGTTCCTACTTTGTTACCAGATTTATAGTAAATATAATATGAAACAGCTGTGTAGAGTGCTTTGAATTTTTTATCGAGTGTTATGTATAACACAAGTACCTATATTTTACGCAATTATTTTTTCTTATTCAATTTATGCGTAGCTAAAATTTACGCGTGCTAGAGAGTTGTTATCTGCTTTAACTGCAAATTGTAACTGAACTGAAAAGAATTTTTTTATAAAATATATTTAGTAATTTATATCAAAATTATACGAAGAATTTTAAAGATGTAAATTTATTGGACAGCCTTAGATCACTATAAATTTTACAAGTAGAAGTATCTTTTTTCATACTGCATTAAATCAACATCGTGCAAGGGGAATGCTGTGACGTACACCGGCCCTATGCTTATCGAAGGAGGAAAGAGACCAAGCGAAAAAAGAAAGGAAACAGCCAGAGAACGCGCGAGAACGTTCGACGGGCCCAGAATAACCTAACAAT
>JBCFXI010002974.1:0-13785 GCA_038496175.1 Ampulex compressa
CGCCCATCACCTCTGGTTTTTCTATGTGATATGTATACCGTAGCTCTGGTGGTTCGGAATCCACCTTAAACAGTAGGTCCTAGGCCATATGACCTTAGCAGTCGGTGCCGAAAAAAATGAATTAAAAAATTTTTAGACATTCGATACTGAACGATTCTTTAGATAGTAGTTTTATCCTTTGATTCTATATTCTTTACATACATTCGCAAATAAAGTTTTTTTCAGAATTGAGTTATTGAGCTTTTACATACGTATTTACCTATTTATATAGATCGGCATTATTATAAAATTATGATAAAGTAAAAAGACAGTTCTATTAAACAATTACTAAATTCTTCTAATATAAATTTTTTTATAATTTTTTTTCTTCGACCTAAGATTTTTAAACTATTTATCACATTGCTTTTGCGTATATACATAATAAGATAGTTTAGTATAGTGTTTCCCAATCACGCTTTTTTTTGGATTTTGCCCCTCTTGAACGCCTCAAAGATATCGTCCTTTAATATAATAATTAATTTGATACCGAAAGTAGTAAATGCTGGATGTATATAAAGATACATATAAAAAACTATTTTTAATTTATCTCTCTTTCATGAATATAAATTTATTTTATGTTACAAAACAACTAGGAAAATATTTGAGCATGCCGTATGATGTAAAGAATTTTTATTTGAGGTTCTAACATAGTCAGCTTCAGTTAAAAATTACTATACTTCGTAATATTGAGCCAATGAGGTGCCGAATGGTAATGATTTACAAATTGGGCTGCTCTCCCCTCCTCTAATATTCAAATTGCCCCACGTTGGGAGCCATTGCTTTTTGGGTATTGCTTTTTGAGGACATCTTATACAAACAAAATGTTGAGAGTCTAGTAATATATAGAAATCTTTGATCAAGAAGCGAGCTCCAACAGCCGGCAGGGTGTAAGGGAGATCTGACGGCTGAAAGGCGGTTAATCTTGTCGGACCGTCATAAACGTTTTTTTGACGTCATGCGAACCAACACGTTGTTCAACATAATAGTCCATTTCTACCAGAATTTATTGTGAAGTCCCAAACATCTTTGTTAGTTTAGATTCGAACCATATCGTTTAATGCCTCATAACGAGGATGAAACGTCGCGAAGTGAGCTACGGTGCTGTAGTGGATAGAGGCTCAGACTGCCACGCGGCAGACTCGGATTCGAATCCCGCCCATCACCTCTGGTTTTTCTATGTGATATGTATACCGTAGCTCTGGTGGTTCGGAACCTACCTTAAACAGCAGGTCCAAAATGACCTTAGCAGTCCGTGCCAAAAAATGAATTTAAAAAAAAAACGTCGCGAAATACAGTGTGTCCCGAAATGACTGCTTCAATCTTACAGTAATATTTACGTACTTGTTAACCTTTAACACACTCGACTGAGTTAATTGGTACAGAACATGTGTTAAATTCTGCAATATGTAATTTCATTTAACTGTTCAGGCATTCATGGTTATTGATTAAATGATCGTTATTCACATTATGTATTTATATGCAGTGTAGTTAACTGTTTTTTTTTAGCAGAAATTTATTAATGTTTTTATATGATAAGGAACAGAAAGAATATAAAAGTTGCTAGAAAAAGACTATTTTTATGTTTTTAGTTTAAACGTCAAGAGGTCAATGCCACAACAACACAATAAGTATTGATAAATATGTAATTTCTTGAAGTAATATATTATAAGCGTTCGATATGTGACGATTGTCGCGTGGCACATATTTGGACGCTATGGACACTAAGTTATTTTTCATTGGGAGAATATAAATATTATCTTATACGTACCTTTGCTGAAAAAAATTGTAGGGGTTAAGTTAGGTGAGCATTGAAGTTCATTAAGTTTTATAATCTTTCTGAGATTTTGATAATGCTATTATCAAATAAGAATATATTCCAACAATAGCCATTTCATACACGTACTGCAACCTTACACTCAATAAATTCAAAGATATTATTTGCGTATGTAGACTATCTGTGTTCTTACAGATTATATATTTTTTTAAATAATCTATAATATATTAAAATTGCAGCAATTGTTTTGGGATACGGTGTGTAGGGGTACTACTTGCGAGGGTTTAGTTTTATCTCACCGACAATTATTTTATTAATACGATTTTAACGCCAATGTTTATTTATCGATGTCCATTTCTAATGTTTATAGTTATTGGTTATTGTTATTGAATCATTGACAGTATGCGTATATTCGTGTAGAATGATGATCGCAATCGTAGTATGAACAATCATTATATGCAGCAGAAGTTAAAAACATGGATGTAAACATTGTTGACGACATTCGATGTTAATGAAAACATTGTTGGTGAGATAGTCGCACATTCTGACGGAATCTCAATGAGAAGTGCATCACGAGGGGAACGCATTGACGGCATTTTGACGAATCGCTCATCTGTGCAAGGAGTGCTATGTACGGGAATATGTTTCCATAGCAATTGTACAACCTACCGCACCTCAACCGTATATTCCCTGTTTGAGCTCGACTTCTAAAATTAGGACCACAGATTTTAGAGTCAAGTTCAATTTTTTGCGAATTAAATTCACCTGTGTGCAAAGAAAATACACCCACTTGATAAATAAATCAAAATTAATCTGCAAATTATTTTTCTGAACTTTTTTATTGAATTTAAAATTAAATATATGTTTATTAATAAGTAATTCAAAATGGTATTGTAGATAATAGTAGTTTGATAGTAATCATCAATCCATTGCATATGGAATTCAGAATTATAAAGATATATAAATATATACAATTTTATATACATTGTAGTACTAAATGGAAGACTATTCTGAATTTCTTAACAATAAATTTGCATTTAATGTTATTCTTGTTTGAATCATTTAACAAATAAAATGTAAAAGAACTTGATTTGCAAAAGGATGAAGGTAATTTGTAAAACATTGCATTTGACGTGCAAAATGTGAATAGAGGGTATCCTAGAGTAAGTAGGGACATATTTCGGAGATGACTTTGGCACATCGAAACAGTACAAAAAATTCATATAAAACAAACGTCTTATTTGAGCTTATTTTTGGCACACGATAAACTTAAACTTGGCGAAAATGTCGGACATAATTTTTAGGAAATACGAAAGGGATTTAGTAGCATAGAGAGTGTAAGACAATTATCGGTAAGATGTTCACAAGCTTGTATTCGAATCCGAAAGGGTCATTGCAAATGTCTCTTACGAAAGTAAGCGAATAGAGTTTCTTGAAAATCAAATCCGCTATAATTCGAAAATAAATTCAAAGACGACATATATTTATATGAATTTTTTTTTATCATTTAGACGTGCTGAAGCCACACATGAGATATTCCCCGCTTATGACGAGACACCCAGTATATGGGCTGATGAACTTAGCGGTCAGCGCCGAAAGACAATATAAGGAACAGCATAAGATAATAATTTGACGTACGGAGCGCCGCCACTGGATCGCTGCTGAGCCTCCCCGTAATTTCCTAGTGAGCAACAAGCCTCTGATCATTTCTATTCACGGAGACAAGATTTAAAATCTATATTTCTTTCTATTCGTCGAAGGGATGCTTAAAACCTCTATTTGTTTTTGTTTCCACTCGTTTATATTATTCTCTATTCGTTTTTTTTTTTTTTTTTTAATTGTTTCCATTCGCTGAAAGATATGAATGTTGTTTTACAGACATATAACTAATAAAATGCTATTTACATATATATAATTATTATTATTTACAAAATGGACTGAACAGATTTCACTCATTCTGATGACATTGTAATATATTCTATATTATATATTCCGTTTTACTGTTTACGACATAACTCATTACTGGCTAGGTGGTGTTGGAGGTTTTGGACGATCAAGAGTATGTGTATTAATCAACTGAATTGTTAACAGGACATCTAAATTTTTACTTGTGATACACAAATTTTGAAATTATCATCTAGATACGTTACCAGTATGTTAATAGAAAGAAGGATAGAAACATATAATTATTAATTATAAACTACATTTTAAAAAATTCAGACAGTAAGGTGTATACATAAAATATCTATGGTGTCTAGCAGAAACCTAGAGTAAACATTCCAAGACATGGAAGTGTCTATATCATTTAATATTTTAAGCTATTTTAGCGAATAATTATTTCACTCAAACGTAACTCATTGATTTTTTTTATATGAGTTGAAATGTATTAGCAATATGAATGAGGTTAAATTACGTCAAAGTATGCCTACCTATGTCAGACTATAGTGTAATTATCACGAGTATTCAACTGACGTTATTTCAGATAACTTGGAAACTAGAGCTAGTCGGCCGTAACATGTATAAGAAAACATATTTCAATGTCACTGACATCAGTAAAGTCATCCACTTTGTAAATACAATAATTGTCACGTACAGTGTATGGCATTTAAAACAGGTCACTCGAGTCACTCACTCTCATCGTCAGAAGCAGTTATACGAATGAGTCGTTTTAAATACTCCAGCCTGCATATTTTGTTTTTTTGTTCATACTTGTTTTTTATATGCCGATTATATGCTGGCCTACAAAGCATTATTTTCTTGTGGTATTTGTACTTTTTAATATTTTAGGAAATAATTTCTTAGAGAAAAATAATTCTGAGGAGAATTTTCAATGTTTATTAAGAAATAAAAGATATAAGCAAATTCTCAAATTATTATTTTGTTTGTTAACATGCGTCAGCAAGTGTGCACATACACATGTACACACATACATTCGTATACACAGACACGTGTTTAAATGCACACATACGTAGATTACTATAGTCTCGCCACCTAGTAGTATAGGTCTCTGCTCATGGAAAGAAATGATTAGTTTTGTGAGATAAAAACTAACGGACGTTTTTGTGCACTACTGCACGTGATTTGAAATCGACCGGTTATGCAAAAGCAGCGACGTATTTTTACTCGTGTAAAATTTTTTACATATATATTGTAATTAAACCAGAAAGCATCAATACTGTCACATGATTAAATTTTGCAATAAAAAACTACGAGCTAAATCATATATGATCGGCTGTTGAAAGCACAACGATCCTACATGGCGAAGACTATAGTTGCGTGCGTGCGCATGTTAATTTCTGCGCGCACGCGCAAATGTTCATCTATAAAATACCTTTACGCGCGCGCGCGCGCACACACACGCACGCACACACACACGCACGCACGCACGCACGCACACACACACACACACACACACACACAATGTGCGCCTGCAGGCTTGTGTATGTATGTTTTTACAAATCGGTTTTTAGCTTGATGTTACAAAAAAAAAGAAAAGAAAATAATGGGAGAAAGAAAGAAAGAAAGAAAAAAAGCTATGTGGAAAGTAGAGGGGCGGCTCAGGTAAGATCTTTTGACCGGCGCACCAGAGGGGGCGCTCTGTACACCTGATGATTCTTTTACAAGCAGAAAGGGGAATGGCCTCAGTATTCCACCTGGGTGGTTATGTTATTTAGCTCCTGAAATAGTCAGGCGACTGAAACCGCAGCAGAACCGGGATCAGGAAGAGTTACCATTTACCGACGCCTCCGACGTTTACGCCTTCGGGTCAGTATCACTTTATATCTTTATGTACGTCTACACACACACACACACCGCGTGTACTATATATACTTATATACACATATACTATGTATGCAGTATATGTTATTTCTTCAAGTAATGGTATCCATTTATGAATCATCCTGCATACATATATACATGATTTATTCAATGGTTCCACGATCGACCCTGCGGAGCAAATTGAATATGAAGTAAGTTATATGGCCTCAGGTAGCTACAACGAACTGACCCTGATTTATCCACCAAATTGTTGATGCCAAAAATAAAAATGCGATTTGTGGTTTATTAATTCAGTATTTACTTGAAACATTTTTTTCATGGTATGGTATGCAGTTATAAATATAATGTATATTATATCTATTATACCTAAATACAAATTTATACATCAAATATTTCCCATGTTCTGCGGGAGGAGCCGCGGAAAATTCACTGAGTTGATGTATACATTAGGCACTTCATTTATTAGATTTTCGAAGTGACAAAAGCAGACATGTTAACGATAGAGTAATATGGTGATTTTTATGAAGTGTTTAGTTTCATGTGAAATGATATATATTTATTTATTATATAAATCTTAGTCAAATGAAGGTCAATGAGTGAAGTTAATTCGGTTGGGGGGCAAACCAGTACTTTTATTAATAAAAGCAACGTTTCGACTCTCTTATGATGTCCTTATTAAACTAAAATTAATTAAATTCAGACATAGAATGGATTGTGAATTATTCGGACGAACAGACTTCAGAAAACTTTCTGAGATGAATCAATTGCATGTAATTTTTATTGTGTAATTTCTATGTCGGATAATGATAATAGTGAAATAATGAAATGTTAAGGAGAGAGTTCTCGACTGTGTTTCTGAAAACTTGAATGTTTTTTGAAATGTATGATTACTTGAAGAAGAACGACTTTCAGACAATCTAGGATGACCCATCGTGGATTTTCAATTGTGCCGAAACAGCATTCTTTTTATGCAACCCATATAGTACACACTGAATCAATAATTTGTTCCGCGACTCCTGAAGGGGAGCACGGAGAAGTTGAAATACGACCGGCTGAAGCCAATTGGTCCAGATTTATAGGCTCTGCAATCGACACGTACGCTATTTACAAATTGTGCAGAAATGCATCATTACGGTTGTTACAATACTCATTGATATATTTCATTGTATTATTCATAGAAACATGCAAGTACATTAGGGAGACTAATATAACTTGTTCCTAGTCCTAGAAGGCGGGAAAAGAACGAAATAATTTTTAAAATTGAAAAGATGTCCTTGTAGAAGAAACTTTTGCATCAGAATTATTATATACAACGATTTCCTAATATTAATTGCTCCAATGTAAACTAAATTGTAGTTCAGTCGAGAATCGTGCCATAACCCTGAAAAGAACCATTTTACAACTCTGAAAAAGTGCATTACAGCTCCGAAAGGAAAACA
The DNA here is from genome assembly GCA_038496175.1 of Ampulex compressa. Lineage (NCBI taxonomy): Eukaryota > Metazoa > Arthropoda > Insecta > Hymenoptera > Ampulicidae > Ampulex > Ampulex compressa. Next base: position 7,033 of record JBCFXI010002974.1, read on the forward strand.
ATTAATACATCTTACGTGGGTCTTGCCACAATTCGTACAATTCGTACGCTAAATTACGTGCAATGCATGTTTTAACGTTGAAATGTATGCGTGCCGACCTAGCACTCATATGTATCCGATCTCATTATAAAAACATTACAAAAGCTAACCGATAACAATAATGCACCAATAATTCACGTAAAACGACATTTGTCCCTTCCCGCGCAAGATGTGTTAACACATTGCTGACCGGCAACTGTTCCGAAAATTTACCTCATGTGGCCGGCTACTGTTTTGAAAGCGGATGTGAAAGTAAAACAATATAAATTAACTTTAATAAATTTTGTTTATTATTTAACTTTTAATATTTCTTTTTCGTATGATAAAATGTGTAACAATCACCGGTCACTAACGATTGGCTACAAAACCACGAGCTAACACGTGACCGGTCACCAAGACTTGGCTACGAAAACACGAGTTAACTCGTGACCGGTCAGCAATGTGTTAATAATCAGTCTTCGCGCAACTACTCGTTTTAATCCTTTTAATCGATAAATGTTACGAAATCATTATACGTTATAATTCTGATGCACGGCAAAATGACCAAAGTTGTCGATGCCGGAAATTCAACAACAACAACAACAATTCTGATGCAAAGTTTCTGCTTGAGACATTTTTTCAATTTTAAAAGATAATTCGTTCTTTTCCCACCTTCTTGGACTAGCAATAAGTTATATTAGGCTGAATATTGTTGTATTTGCACGTTTCTATGAATAATACAATTGAGTATATCAAAGTGTATTGTAACAAACATAATTATACATTTCTGCGAAGTTTGTAAATAGCGCGCGTGTCGAACACAGAGTCTATAAATATGGACCAATTAGCCCAAGCCGCCTAACACCTCTACAGTCGTATTCCAACTTCTCCTTGCCCCCCTTCAGGGGTCGCGGAACAAATGATTGATTCAGTGTGTACAGCCCATGGATATTCAGAACATTCAAAGAAAATTGCAAGAAGAAAGTTCACGAATGCAGAATTTAAAATCATGATAAGCCAGTTTAAATGGGAAAGATTTTGCGAAGTTACTAAAAGAAGTGATTGACCAAAATGTAACTGAAACTATTGTATCTAATGGATTTCGAAAATATGGATTATATCCATGGAATCCGTCAGTAGTGAACATACCGGGAGAAAAACGATAAGTTGTAACTGGAACTACGGAAACAGATTTTACCATGGATGAAGTATTTCAAACAAGGCTTCCGATTTTTAAATGAAAATATTGAAACAGAAATGCTTAACACATTTCGATGTTCATCAGAACAGTGGGCTGCGAATCCGCAAGATATATCTCTATGGAGATCAAACTATGGAAGAGAACCCAAATCGAGATCGAATATTTCGTTCCAGCTGAAGAACCAGTAAATTACAACAAAAATCCAAGAGTGTTATTTTTCGATAATCATATTCAAGCTGGGGACCTTGCCAACGTGGATACTAATCAATCTACGTCTTTTCTTTATAATACTATCTCAGCTAAAGAGTCTTTGAACGACGACGTTACTTCAGCATTGTCGATTCAGAAAGCTGAAAATAATACAACTCAGCAATCTACCAATGATAACACGAATCCATCACTGTTGGTCAACAGTGTTAACAGTTTAGTTGGGCAAGTTTCAAATAATATCACTCTTCAAGCTGTACTTTTTCAAGACAACCTAGCCACCCAAGTTGCTGCGCTGCTTGAAAATACGACCACATCATGCCTCGGGCCTGTTGCTAGTACTTCGAATAAAGTTTCGAGCTCATTTAAAAGACACTTTCATTATCCATACGTAGAAAATGAAAGAAGAAACATAAAGAAAATACCAAGAGAGAGGATGCCTTTTTATTACTTTAACGAAATTTTGTCAAGAATATTTCCTGAACAAGATAAAGAGAAAAAAAGAGATAGAACGATTAAAGAGAAAGCGTGCAGCAAAAAAGCAAAGGGAAAGAAAGGAAAAACAAAAAGCTAAAAAACACAGGGGACGTCGACTGGAATTAAAAAGAGCGAAAAAAGTCTTACAATATTCTTCTGACAGTTCGAATTCCAGTTGCAAAATGCTCGATTTTGTTGTGAAAAGTGAACGGAATGAAGAGGTCAACGAAGAAAACGAACTGTTGAACAAATATGGATGGCCTGCCTAGCTACTTGTTCAAAAACTTGGAAGCGAGCACGAAATATTTTTATACGAAGAAAAATATATCTCTGGCAGAATTATTCGTGTAATTAAAACTAAAGCAACAATTTTATCCATGGAAATGTTCGGGCAATTATAGAAGTGGCCAAAGAAGCCTCATGTGCTGGACTACGAATTATGGCTATACTTTCTCATGTTAACACGTTTACTGCTACGCGATTTTATGAGGAAATCCCGTTCAGGCCACGCGCGCTGGTATCGTGGTGCAGCAATGCGCAGTGCACTACTAGCATATTAAAGTTTACTCGATGCAAGTGTTTAGGACCATTTTTTTTTATCGTAGTGGAAGATATTTATGTTTGGAAGGAAACGCTTATATGGAGATTCATCTAACGCGTTATGCGCTCAGTCTGTTTTGTCTTGTTTATCGTTTAAAGCGCTAGATAAGATTACATTGAAATCGTTTTGCGGCTGGGGCTTTGCTTAGGTTACTACAAAGTAATACAAAACACTTTAGAAATGTCTTACGTGATGCATTTTCGAAATGTTTAGTATTCAAGCTTTTGTTTGCGTTTTTCGTAAAACCACTGACATAGCGTTTCAGTAAATTATCTCAGTTTAATTTATTTTAAATAGGCATTATTCCTTAAATGACGTTTGGATGCAGTGCTGTTAACGGACCGTAGCGCGCAAGTACGCATCAGCGATTCAGACTATATCACCGCAAATAAAATTATTTGAAATTAATAGTTTATGTATAATATCATAAGACTCTAAACTATTGTTTAAGCCAAGAAAAAAATCGGGTTTTCCATTTTTCTAGAGTAGCTTACCCCCTTACAGAAATTGCTGGAAGAGTTGGTAAAGAAGGGTCGACTATTTGGTTTGCATGCTTGGTTTCTTAACTTTTAGATTTAAATTGGTGAGAACATCTTGAAAATTTAGCCGATTATAGTGATACCATTTTTAGTTTAAAAAAACAAAAAAATCGGATTATTACCGCACGTGACAAAATGGAATATACCAACAATTTTTATTTACCTTTTTGGTAGTCTGTGAAACGCCGATATAAAACACATAATGTTGTAGAAAAAAATTAATTTCAGGAATTTTGTAAAGTAATCTTTAAATGTTTCTACAAGACTACCATAATTAAAAAGTGGGTATGTGTCGGAAAAAAGTTTTTAAACCTATTTTTATATGACATTTTTTGTGCCAAAGTTGGCTAGTTATTTTGGTGTTATCCTGTAAAATCTGTTATATTAATTGCAATATCCATTTCTCAAATGATAACGGTTGGCGCGTATGGATATGTATGTTTTATGTAGATTGGTGCGTGTGTCGAACTAATTCTCTAGATGTCGGCTGGTCGCGGACGAATAGAAAAATACTTAAGGCATCTTCGGGAGGGTTTCGAAACGATGGTATAGTCGAAGTTGCGTCTTGAAACTCGTAGCTTCGATTAGATGTGGAGTGATGAAAATCTGTGCTACTTACGTTGTCCTTAGCTTTCCGTACCTGCCTGTATCTGGGCACTCGTGTGGTTGAAGCAGAACTCTCGGTAGGTCCCCACTTTTCGTCTCCGGCATAGGTGAAATATGTCCAATCGCTTCCATAGGAACTGTTCTCTTATACGATGGTGGTGTTGACGATGGCGAGTATTCCAAATATTGCGAGCTGGGTGGTCGTCGGATTCGTAGATCACTCGATGCTGGCATTATCCCAGGTGATCAAGTTAGCACCATTGAAGCCAGCAAGAAGTCGTAGAGTTCTCAAGGGATGGAAGAGATGTTTATTGCTCTGCGGTTGCTGCGTGGCTGCTGTGAGTTGCAGACAGATGTATACTGTCGGTGCTGCTGAATGATTTGGTCTTCGCTCCGTTGTTAGTGCTGCTGAATAAGTATCCTCCACTCTGTGATGTACTGCTACACGTTTTTTAAATGTAATAAGCGTTGCCGGGGTACACCCCAAAAACTACTCGAAGAGTACCTGAACCAGTTGTTCGTCCCGTGAGTTCTTAAAATAGCGTTGGATTGTGAGTCCTGGGTGATCTATTTACTTCGCGGAATGGTGCTTTTTCAGGGATGATCTTAAGTTTATTTTACTTGCGAAAGAATGCGCCTTTGTGCGACCGTTCTGCTCATTATTCTGTCGTTCCGCACGAATTTTTGCACTCATCCAATACTACGAAGTTCTTCCCTTCCAACATGTGCCGAAAATGCCGAATTGCTGCGTAGATGGCCATCAATTCCCGATCGTAAGAGAACTACTTCTGCGCTAGTTTTTGCTGAAGAACGGCAATAGTTGTATCTACTCGCCTGTATTTCGGTTCAGGACGGCCCCTAAAGTTATATGTGAAGCGTGTTTTGTCAGCATTATTTCTGCCTCCGGGTCCGGATGTGCCAACATAATTGTGTCTGTTAGGCTTTTCTTTCATTGGTCGAAGGTGGCTTCTCTTTCGCCTTTGGTTCTCAAAGTGTATCGTTTAAGGCGGCTTGCTTGTGTGCCGTGTTTGGGGACAAACGCCGGTAGAAATTAATTGTCTCCTAGAACTGCTTTAGTTGATGGACTGTTTCTGACTTGCTGAGGTTCCTAATGGCGTCAACTTTACTGGGTAGTGGTTGTGTGCTCTCTGCTAATACACGGCATCTGAGGAAGTCGAGCGTCTTGACCCCAAAGACACATTTTGCCGAGTTGAGTCGTACCCTGCACGCTTTCAACCGTTAGAACTGATGTTTCATATATTCTCTGTGTTATTCTTTGTTTACTGATACGAGGATGTCATTTAAGTATGTGTAGCAGAAGCCGAGGTCATGGAGTACCTCATCAATGAAGCGTTGAAAGGCATGTACTGCATTGCTCAACCTATTTGTTCAACGGCATGTAGTGTTACTTGAAGAGTTTATATAATCTGGTAGCGGATGTCTTTGAGGTGTTTTTTGAGCTGACTTGATTATATGCTCGCACCAAATCCAATGAAGAGATCTTGCTGCTGTGTGGTGTTCGCGTGAAATCCTCTATGTAGGGTACTCGATATTTTTCTGGTACGGTACGCCTATTCAATCTGTGGTATTCATCGCAGGGTCTCCATTGAAGATTCTTTTTGGGGACTAGATAAACAAGAGCTGTTCATGGGCCTTTTGATGGCCGTATTATGTCCTCTTTGAGTAACAGGTCGAACATTAGCTTGGTCGCTTTGAGTTTGTCCGGAGCTAGTCGACAGGGTCTGTAGGCTTCAAGTGTCCTCGTGTGATTTCATATACTTTTCGTGGAAGTTGGTGGTACGGTGTGGAGTATCCGATGGCTTTTATTGACTCCGTGTCTGCTTCTCCCCCCCCCCCTCTTTTTTTTTTAAGTTGGGAAAACCTTCAAAAGGCACCCTGTCCGATTCGTCCCGCGGGGCAGGACGGGAGACGCGCCCCCCCCCCGGGGGGGGGTGTCATCCGCGGCTTGCACTGCACAGGCTCGCGGGCCGGGTAGTGTGGGATTCATACCCACTAAAAACCGCCACCGTGCTTTCCCTAGCAGACTATTGATGCAATGAAGGGGGCCCCGGAAGAAAACTTAAGCCATTACATCCAGAAATCTCTTCGCCTGCGTTAAAATAAAATACTTACCTGTACAGGAGGGGGGGGGGGGTTCAGCTCAGTCCCTCCCCAGCTCCTCTGCTCACGCGTCCCCTGTTGCTCCTCTTTACGCGTGTTTATCCTCTTCTTCCTCTTCTCCCATCCGATGATCCGCGATTCCCCTCCTCGCGTATTCCTCTTCGGCCCTCTGTAGCTCCAGCTGCCGGGCCCGATTCTCGCTCCAGGTGCGGGGGTTCCCCCGCTCCGGGATGACTCCGTGTTTGCTATTCGAGTGCCGCCATTCGTTCCCAGCGCGGTTTACCCATCTCCTGGATCTTTTCTTTTTAGGTCTAGGTATAGATGGTTGTGCGCGAAGAAGTTCAATTCAATTATTGCTGAGGTTACATTGGCGGTGATAAACCTCCAGGGAATGAATTTACGTAGGCGAGGTCTGGTTGTAAGTTGATCACCCCTAGGTTTCAAGTGTGGAGCCATTGGCTACGTATGAGACATGTTGCGTAGGCTTAATTTTCCCTGATCTGTTTATAAGAATGACACATATGTCGCTGCTCGTGTCGATCAGGTACTATTTTTTGTTCTTCCTATCCGTGAGGAAAGAGCAGCAGTGTTTTTGCAGGTGTCACTGGTTGCTTTCAGTCACGGGCTAGATTATCTCCCTGCTCCTTGCAATTACAGGGTGGCGTGCATCTGTACGCCATGTGCTTGAATTTGCGATGCTAATAACAGATCCCGGATGAGTTGTCCCGCTGCCTGCGTTGTGATCGGTTTCTCGAACGAAATTCTGTGTTACCCCATTCTCTGATTTGTCCTTTGTTGAGCTGCTGTGCGCTGAAGTTTGCCAGTTGTTTTGTTAGTATCTTGACCTACTCTTCCAGGAATGCCGTGTTTACTGCTTTGGCCTCAGGTTGGTTACTGGCAAGTACCATCTCACCAGTATATGTGAGTAAGATGCGATAATTCACCTTCGGTATTCTGTCAGCATGTTTGACAAATCCATCCAG
>JBCFXI010002975.1:0-13756 GCA_038496175.1 Ampulex compressa
CCCGCACGACTAGCGTGCCCGACCTGTCCGGGTATTCTACCCACCTGCCCGACAGATAGTCCCCGATCACATCCTGGAGGTAGGTTGGCACCTGATGGTATCGGAGCCCATCCAGGATGGCTTCCCAGGGGAGGGTGTTGAATGCGTTGACGATATCTAGCGATATCGCCAACGCCACCTCGCCCCGAGAGACGGCCGAGTTAGAGTGGGCCTTCACACGCAAGACCGCGTCGACAGTCGAGCGACCCACTCTGAAACCGAACTGGCTCTCGGCTGGATCGGGACCTACGCCGGGCAGGTGCTCGACGAGGCGGGAAGCTATTATGCGCTCAAACAGCTTTCCCACGTCGTCGAGCAGACAGATCGGCCGGTATGCCGAGAGAGACTCCGCGGGCCGGCCCTCCTTTCTAAAAAGGACCAGACGGCTCCACCTCGACAATGGGGGGAACTGGCCGGACTAGAGGCAGCCACTAAATAGCTCCGCCAGTCTGGCCCCGAGGACACCTCGCGTCAAGACCCAAGCCCGTCCAGGAATGCCATCGGAAGCCGGCGCGGTGCGTCGCTTAAAGCCCTGGACAGCTCCCCTTTCGTGACCCCCAGCTCGTCGGACCAGATGTTGGGGTCTGGCAGGGTATCAGGTGGGAGCCGCCGTGACACTGTCCCCGGAGAGTCGGGGAAGACCGCCGAGACGACTCACCCAAGTAACTGGGGGTCTAGGGACTCCGTAATCGGTGGGACCCATGGGCCAATCTTACCCATTACCATACGGTATGGGCGCCCCCATGGGCCCTTGTCCAGAGTCCCGAAGAGTTCTTGCCAAGCCTGGGCCTTAGCCGCTTTGATGGCCAGCCTGAGGGCTACCTGTGTCTCATGGAAGCCCTCATACAGATCTGCAACCCACGCCTCGTCGCGATTCCGCCCTCTGCGGGCACGGGTGTACCGGCCCCGGACGCGCACGCACTTTGCGCACAAGTCTGCTATCGCGCCCGACCACCAGTACACCGTGCGAGGAGTTCGGAGTCTGGCCCGGGGCATGGCGGCATCACATACGGCCGTTATTGCGCCCCGGAGCCACTCGGACTTCGCCCTCTCATCGAGGATTGCTCTCCGGCCAAGCCACGGCGTAGGCTGCCGCCATCAGGATGTCCTCGTCTAGTCGCTTAAGCGACCAACGCAGTGGTGCGTTGCTCCTTAGGTGGCCGTGTCGGGTCTGGTTTGCCCAACAAGTGGCGGCTACGTCCATCAGGACGTAGACATGGTCCGAGAGCGACTCCATCTTGGCCGCCACTCGCCAGCCCGACACGCGACGTGCAGCGGCAGCGGTTGCTTACGTCAGATCGACGATGGACTGCCCCTGCTACCTTACGCACGTCGGTGTGGAGCTCCGGTTCAGTAAACGGAGCTCCCCTACTGCCGCCCAGTAGAGCATCAGCCGCCCTCTTGCGTCGTCTCTGGGGGACCCCCACCCCGTGTCGTGAGCATTCAAGTCCCCCAGGACGAGTACCGGGCGAGGGGTAATTCGGGCAATACATTGCCCCATCTCACCCAGGTACGTCTCGAATGCTTCGAGACCGCAGTTGGGCGAGATGTAGCATCCCACCACCGCGATGTCCCTCCACTCTGCCGCCGCGTATCCCGTCCCGCGCTCGATCAACGCTAGGGGCGGTGCGCGCGGCGTGCCGAATCTGACGATCGCCACGAGGCCGCTCGCATCCCCCACCCAGTCTGAGTGGTCCAGGACGCGATACGGCTCCGCGGCAACCGCCAGCCCGATGTTCCACTCGCGCGTGGTCTGGACCATTAGGTCCTGGGCCCCGCGCGAGTGGTTCAGGTTGGCCTGGAGGAGGCGATGCGTCATGAAGTTTATTCCATGTCCATGGCCTCCTCCAGGCCATATGCCGGCCTTGCCGGCTCCTTCGTCGTCCTTGGACGGGCGGCATCCGCATTTGCCGCCGGCACGGCTGCGGACGGTACGCCCTGCGAGCCGGCCGGAGATGTCACCGTAGCAGCTGTCGCATCTTTCGTCCCACTCCTGCCACTCCTTCTTTCAGAGGGCACTGGGGCACATGATGCGCCGCCAATGCGGTGGTCGGCCCTCCGCCCGAGGTCACTGCACAGTGGGTAGTGCGGTGCAGCCGAACACTGCCCAGCGCGGTGGTCTGAGCCACCGTACCGGTAGCAGCGCCCGCTGCGGTCCACGGCACCTGGGCATCTGGAGCTGGTATGACCCAGCTCCAGGCATCGAAAGCACCGCAGGTGGCGTGCCGCCAGCGGCTCCACCCTGGCAGAGGACCAGCCGACCAACAAGCGACTGGCCGCGACAATTTTCTTTGCCGCCACGAGCGGGAATTGTGCCCAAATCGAGCCCAAGCCGGAGGGGGAGGAGGTTCGTGCCTCCCCGGTCTTCACCTCCCCCTCCAGGCAACCGCCCGCGACGGCCACTGCTCGTGCTACGTCTCGGGACGAGGTAGAGTCGTCCAGCGTTCTTAAGCGGATCTCCGCCTTTTTGGCGGGCTGGACGACCTTCGCGCCAGTCCTCTCTAGAGCCTCCGCCATGCGTGCCGCCAGAGCAGTCACCTTCGGACCGCTCTCAGGACCGGGGATTTGCAGCAGCAGGTCCCCGGTTACCGCCCGTCTGGGGCGTATGCCAGTGATGCCAAGATCCGCCAGATCTATTTTAGACCTGGCGGATGACATGGCCTGCACATACCCCTTATGGGGGGACCGTCAGCGTGACTGCCGCCATTTTCGGCAGCTGCGCCAGGCCCGTCTTCGGGCCCTGTCGGGCTCCGGCATTACTGCTGGCTTTAACCGCCGCCGGGGTCGGCTGCCCAGTATCTGAAGCTGCAGAGACTTCAGTGGCTGCTGCCGCCTGCCGCCTCTGCGTCCTTTTTGCCTTGCGGCCCTACCACCTCCGTCCATAACGGGGGGGGTGGACGCCGCTGCCGGCGCAAGGGCCAGAGCCTGAGCCTCTTCCCGGGGCCGATTGCCCTTAGGCCTGGCCACGCTAGAAGCAGGCGCGGGTTTGCCCCCTTTTCGTGATGGCCCGCCGCCCTCGTATTGGGCTTCCTCGTCGGTGCACGGGATCCAGAAGGATCCTTCGACGAGGGGGCAGAGGATGAGGCAACACTTTGTCGCACCCTCCCCTTCTCAATTTTCTTCCTTAGTGCAGCAAGCCTGTCGTCGATGAGGGCCCCTACTTGCTGCGGTAGAAAAACGGGGGTGCAGTCCGTAGTCGACCTCTCTACTTTCATCGCAGATTCTTTTGTTTGCACCTGCTGGATTGTCTGCGAAGGTTCCTCAGATTTTCGTCGCGAGGGGGGTAATAAAGTCGCCACCCCTGCCACTTTCGCTCTGCCTGTCTTGGAGCTTGTTGGCCTGTCTTGCCCTGGGTTGGCCTTCTAGTTGGCTTCCTGCTTTTTTGTGGCAGCAAGCTCCTCGCCGAGGCTGCCCACCTCCGCTTGGAGCCTGAAAACCTCCAACTGAGCCCCGCGGCACGGGCTTGCTTAGCGGCCTGGCGCAGGTGGTGGACATAGTCCGCCCTGAGGTTGCTGGACCTGAGGGAGACCCCCTCCACCACCGCCATCTGCTCCATAATCCGGCTCCCCAGATCTCCTGTACAGAGTGCATCTCTGCCTGCACCATGGTTTCCTCCGGCAACACCTGACGAGAGGTTCGGCTATATTCGGCAGCCGGGCCCTCCGCTAAGACGATTCTCCTCTTACGTCGTCGAAGGGTAGCCTGCCCTCGGGACGCCACTGATTCGCCGGAATAGGCAAATGCCGACGCATCGGCAGCCATGGAAGCCTCCGCCATGCTTTGGCCGATATCATGGCGGCCCTGGCGTAGATGGCCGCCTCTCTCACCAACCGAACTTTCGGTTGGCTTAAGAGCCCCACTTCGGGAGTAGGGTGCTCGGGTATTTTCGACACCCCGTCCATGTTGCAATGATCGGAACCAGCAGCGTCATATTGCAGCATCTCTCCCAAGCTGACCGCTTGGTAGGCAAGCTGCCCCTTCTCGTCACGGGGGGTTGCCCACCCCTAAGTCCCCGCCTCCGTTATCTCCCTGCCACTTACGTCTGTAATGTTTTTATTAATGTTTGAGGTGTCCATTCTTGATCCCACGAGTGTGGTCGGGATGGATGTCCACCTGGGTAGAGTCGCCTTACCCAGGTAAGCCCAATACGACTGGGGATCGACAGGTGCCCAGAAGTTGGTCGCTCGATGCCGGGCTCACTCCCCGGCCATGCATCCCTTCGGCGCTCAACATACCGTAGAATTAATGGTTATTTCTATAGAAGTTTTCTCCTCGCGGGCCAGGCAATTAAGCCATGACCCCCGGTCTCCTCAGGCCGCAACATACCATCGGCACACCCTGCAATGGTTGTTGAAGCGGCTGAGGAGCTTCCGGTATTAGAAGACGGATGGCGCTCGTCCGTCCCCAGCTCGGGAACCCCGGGTTCGCGAAACCCGTGCCTAGCAGACAGGCTGCTAGGCCCCTGGGAGGAGCAGCCTGTCTGCTAGGCACGGGTTTGGCAAACCGGGGTTCCCGAGCTGGGGACGGACGAGCACCATCCATCTCCTAATACCGGAAGCTTCTAAGCTACTTCAGCAACCATTGCAAGGCGTGGCAATAGTACGTTGCAGCCAAAGAAGAACGGGGCTTGGCTTAATTGCCTGGCCCGCGAGGAGAAAACTTCTATAAAAATAACCATTAATTCTACGGTATGTTGCGCGCCGAGAGGATGCATGGCCGAAGAGTGAGTCCAGCCGCGTGCAACCAACTTCTGGGTACTCGCCGACCCCCAGTCGTATTAGGATTTCCCGGGTAAGGCGGCTCTACCCGCTGGACCTTTCTTTCACTTATGGGATGACTATGGAATGTTTTAAAAATAAAACCCAAGACGTGAAAGAGTTGGCGGTAAACTCGCAAGTGCTTCCGTATGAAGGCAAGGAGTGCGGCGATAGGCGCGTGGCAAAAGAGGATACTATTCCTTTGGAGTAGACGGTAAATGTGAGTGGCACACATATACAACCAACTGTGCGCCTCTCCAGGGCAGAGTATGCAGCACAGGCACTGCTGGCAACCACTCGCCGGTGCGGTTCCCCGGCTAGTGTGCCCTCCGCTTTGGACACGTCAGCCAACCTGAGATACGACGGGGAGTCGGACACATCGTCTGTGGCACGTGGGTCGCGGGGCTCATTCGCATCCCGCGTTCTAAAGCGGAAAACGACTGCATCGGAGGAGCCGTCCGGGAAATATAGTAGGACGTCCTGTGAAGCTTTGCCCTCGTAGGAAGAGGTCCAGGCTATAATGGGGCCTCTCCACGCGGGCGAGTTAGGCTCGAGAATAATCGAGCACATAGCAAAGGTGGATCGCGTCTCACTGAGGTCTAGCAACCTCAAGGGGAACTTTTCCACCAATTGAGGTTTGCTGCAAGGCTAATCCGTGCGGCGAGTATGGAACTGATGAGGCGTTCGAGGGACTCCAATGAGACCCTCGAATGGGAAAACGTCCGCCTTCGAGCGAAGGTTGGCACTTTGAGGGACGAGGCGGCCGCCCTAAGAAAAAAGGCGACTTCCTCCAATGAGCGTGACATCCTGACGAGGGAGACACCACGTGCGTCAAGTGGGGAGGTTTTGGCAACCACACCAATGCCTCCTATCATGGCGAGAGTAGTGGGACAGCGACCGAAAGGCAAATGGCAAGGGGACAGCTGCAATCCAACCAGAAATGTCGCCACCTGTCCTCTTGCAACTGGTCAGCGCCTTAAGGAGTTAAGGGTAGTCAGGATTTTCAAAATATCGATTTTTTGTCTTTGCATTTTCTTAAAGTATAATATCTCGAAAATGCTATGTACAATTTTCAAGTAAATCCAACAAATAGTTTTCGAGATATCCTACAATTACTGAACCGCTGTCTGACTCTCGATGATAGGTAGCTGACGGCAGACCATTGTCAGTGCCATCAAGTCAATTTACGAAGATCTGAGTAATAGTAATTTACTTTCAAGATGTGTCGGAAAATTCAATCAAAATAATAACAAAAGCTTCAATCAACTAGTATGCAAAATAAGCCCAAAAACTTTGAATAGCAGCTCCACAATTATAGAAATCGCAGCATATATTGCAGCTTGTGTTTTTAATGAAGGTACACATTATTAAATGTTATGAATGCCCTGGAAATAAATTGTGAACCAAATGCTCATCGATGCGCTGAAAAAACTGATTCTGAGTGATAGACAAACGCGGAAATAAGTATGCAGTGCAGACAACAACAAATTGATATATTAGAAGCTTTCACATTGGCAGAAGAAAGACTATATAGCCCAGGAATAGATGACTCGGTGTAAGTGGTTAAATAATTAATATTTCTATACGAGTATCGAATGTAAAACTTTAAACGCGTTTTTCTCGAAACTGTTTTCAAAATCGGTGACCACTGTCATTCAAAAACCACTTGGCGGATTTACATAACACTTATACAGCTTATTGTAAGCATAAAAAACTAGTGCCCGATCGAAGGATTTTGTGTTTCTATTAAAACTCACATTTTTATGGGCAATAAATTAACGAGGTTTTCGTCGAAAAGCCGCTAATTATCGGTTAGATGCCGCCATATTTGTCAAATAATCTTGAAACATAATGCAATAACTTAGTATTAATTGTTTTGTAAAATAAGTTAAACTACCGTAAGAAAAAATGACTAAAAACACTTATTTTTTTGGACTGCTAACTACCCCTAATCCCTTAATAAAAAGAAAGCTTGATCTTCTCAAGAGGGAGCGCGCGAGAGAAAGGCGGACGGCGAGGGTAACCTCCTCTGCTCCGTCGTCCCGCGTTCAATCGCGCAGCAGACGGAGAAAGCGCAAGGGAGTGCTCAAGCTCGTTGGCGGAACAAATCCTGGTGTCATGGCGCAAGCAGTCAGGACTAGGGGTGCGAGCTCTGTCGCACCATCTTCACGGCCCATAGCCGCATCGTCCCCAATACGGGGACCGTCCGCCCCATCGTGGACGGAGGTGCTTCGGCGGAAAGCCAAGAAGACGCAGCAGCGGTCAAAGCAAATGGCGGCCACTGCTAGAACCGAGAGGAAAAGCAGGCCAATCAGTAGAAAAAGTAGTGCTAAAGGGACAGCACTAGCTCGGCTGCCAAAAACGGCAGTGGTAACCATCACCGTTCCCCCTGAGAGAACGATCACGTATGCGCAGGTGATGGCCACCGCTAGCGAGAAGGTGAACCTAGCGGAGATTGGCATAGCCGCGGTGTGCCTCAGACGCGCGGTCACCAGGAGACTGGTTGTAGAAATCTCCGGCCCAGAGGGAACCACAAAAGCGGCAACACTGGCCGCAAAAATGGCGGAAGCGTTGGCGAGCACCGGAGAGAGCGTCGTCCAACCCTCAAAGAAGACGGAGATTCGCCTATGAGGGTTGAACAATTCCGTCATCCCTCAGGAGGTGTCGGCGGCTCTGGTCGCAGCAAGTGGATGTCAAGAGGGGGAGGTAAAGACCGGTGAAGTCCGTTGCTCCCTCTCTGGCACGAGCACGATCTGGGCCTAAAAATAAACACGGGCTCCAGGTGCCCGGGTACTGTGGACCGCAGTGGGCGGGTGCATCCTGCCGCGCAGTGTGCAGCGGCACCCAAGTGCACTGATCTTGGGCGGAGGGCCGACCACAGGGTCGGCGGCGCGTCCTACGCGCCTACTCCTTCTAAAAAGAGGGTGAGTCGGACTAAGGCGCGGGACTTGTCGGCCGGGGCAGGAGGGCCGCCTGCTTGCCCGTCAGGCCCGTCATCCGAGCCGGGGCCCTCCCGTCCCGAGGCGGCAGAAAACCCGGCCGCAGCGGCAGCTAGCGTGGAACATGAACTAATCATGTCACATCGTCTCCTCCAGGCCAATTTGAACCACTCGCCCGGGACCCAGGACCTTATGCTCCAGGCCTTGCGCGGGATCTAATAGTGCCAGCCTTGCGCGAGTGGAACATCGAGCTGGCAGTCCCCGCGGAGGCGTGTTGCGTTATGGAGCACCCAGATCGGATAGGGGACGCGCGCGGCTTCGTAGCGATCGTCAGGTTCGGCACGCCGCGATTTCCGTCCCTTACGCTGATAGAGCGTGGGGCCGGGTTCGTAGCGGCACAGTAGGGGGACATTGCTGTGGTTGAATGTTACATGTCCCCCAATTGCGGTCTTAAATGTTCGAGACGTACCTGGGCGAAGTCGGACAACAACTTGTCCTCGAACTCGCCACTCGCCCGGTATTCGTTCTGGGGGACTAATGCCCACGCTACGGTGTGGAGGTCCCTCAGAGACGACGCGGATGATGCTCGACTGGGCGGCGGAGATAGAGCTCCAGTTACTTAACTGATGTGCGTGCGGTCACAGCGGCAATCTATCGTCGATCTGACGTGGGAAACCCCTGCCTTCGCGCGTCGCATGTCGGGCTGGCGAGTGGTGGCCGAGATCGAAACGCTTTCGGAACATTTCTACGTCCTAATGGACGTAGCCGCCGCCCGCCGGGGATCTATACCTCGGCACGGCCGCACAGCGAGCAAAGCACCACCGCGATGGTCGCTTAGTCGAATAAACGAGGACGCCTTGATGGCGGCGGCTCACGCTGTGGCCTGGGCGGAACGCACTCCGGCTGGGTCCGTCGAGGTGCGGGCGGCGTCCGAGTGGTTCCGGAGCGCAATGACCGCGGTCTGCGACGCTGCCATGCCCCAGGCCAGACTCCGTCCGCAGCGTGCTGTGTACTGGTAGTCGGGAGTGATTACAGAACTACGATCTGCATGCATTCGCGCCCGACGCCGGTACGCGCGTGCGTAGGGGAGGAGCTGGGGAGGGGCCGGACTGAACTGCCCCCCCCCCCCCCAAATATAGATGAGTATATTTTTAACGCAGGCGAAGGGGGCTCTGGACGTAATGGCTCGAGTCTTCTCCCGGCACCCCTTTCATTGCACAACAGCCTGCTAGAGACAGCACGGTGGCGGTTTTTAGTGGGTAAAAATCCCACACTATCCTGCTCGCGAGCCCGTCCGGGGCAGGACCGCGAGGGACCGCCCCCCCCCCCCCTCGGGGAGGGCGTGTCTCCTGTCCTGCTCTGCGGGGCGAATCAGGCACGATGCCTTTTGAAGGTTTTCTCCATCTTAATAAAAAAAAAGGTACGCGAAGAGGCGTGGGTCGTCGAGAAGTACGAGGCCTTTACAGACGCGTAGACCTTTGCGTAGGCTCCGCTTAAACCTCAGTTCATTGCGGAGGTTGTCGCTGCGCTTTTTCCCGGAATCGCCGGGGGGATACGATGAGGTCTTGTGGGTCGACCTTCTCTCCTCGGAGTCAGCGTCAAGTGTTACGCGGATGACACGATGATGCTGGCCACCGGGGGGCTATAGGGGAACGCTCCGCCTCACCCAATGCGACGTGGCCTGCGTCGTCTGAATGATAGAGGGGCTGGAACCAGTGATGCCAGGACGTGGAATTTTTCCTACTCTTGCGCCCTACTTAATTCTCAGAAACGTATATACTTTACTCAAATATGGGGTATTGTTAGATCCCCGTGACAATTGAAATACGGTAGAAATTACAGGAAAAGGAAATTTAAAAAAAAGGTAATATATTTGCATGGAAATAAATGAATATTTATTTTTTTATTATTTTGTACATCTGCAGCCGATTTATTACATGAATACCAACTTTTTGTTGCGAGAGTAAGGAAACCTGCAGAAAACCTTACTAGTATTCGAACAAGAACATATATAAAACATATAGTACACAAGAACATACTATATTACAAAATAAATTAAAATCGTTTTAAAGAAATATGCTCCGGTGAAGCGACCTCGGGAGGTTGCTAGGGGGACCATGTTATTAATTGTTTGAAAAGCTATATTCTACTCCGCGTAAAAAGAAGCTAACTTTATTTTGGCTGTTTTGACTTCATTAACATGGTCCAAATCAGAATTAATATCAACTTTTGGTAATAAAATAGATAGTTTGATATCACAGCTTTTGCTTGTATTTTTGATATGGAATTTAGTCCGCTAAGGTTTAATAAGTTCGGATTTTCCGCTTGCCAAGGCTTTATTGCAAGCCGTGCAGAAACCTTTTTTTATTATTATCCTCAGATTTTAACCAGTCTTTGAATATATTTTTTTTTTAGCCAAGATGATTGGAATACTTTTCCTTTATTACTTCCCTTCTTATTCGCCAATCCTCTCGTGCTAGGCTGCTGGTGATCCATCTTCTGGTTTCTGTCACTGTAATACACTAATATTGCGCTACAATTCAATATATTACATAGCACTACGCGATTCACCTTCACCGTAACGAAAGGCGAGAAACGACTGGGAAAGGCCCCTTACGCGTACCTATTGTTATGCATAGGTACGGCCATGGAAAGTACCGCCGCCAAGCTGTGACGTCAGCATGTGCATGCGCACGAACGCTTCCTCGTGGGACAAAATTCCACGTCCTAGCATCACAGGCTGGGACTCCGCGTGGCTCCCCACAAAACGGAGGCGACGTGGTTTTACAACCACCGCCACCTTGGGGAGCCGCCGCGATCCTGTCTCCAAGCAGTTCGGAGCGAGGTGGAGGTGGGCTACGAATTGAAATACAGACGGGCAGTGGCGCTTTGCGGCCCACTTCGAACGGCTGGCCTCCAAACGTATAACTGGTCTTCTGGGCTACCTTGTGCCGAACCTCAGGGGACCTGGGGATGGTCTCCGCCGCGTTTACGCATTTATGGGGCTCCGTTTCGGGCCCCCAACCTGATGACCAGTCGGCGCAGCCGGGATCCGCAGCACCGGATCGAGAGGCGGCTGGCCATCAGAATCGCGGATATACCACACGGCCTCCTATGCGATGGTTCTAACGAGGCAGCTCCCTGTGTAGTTGCTCGCGGAGGAGGCGAGGGAAACTTACCTCCTCCGTTGAGGTGATAATGCCCCGTCAGAGCGGGCGATCAATCTAGGAGCCGCGAAGCGTCAAGCTCGGTAGCGTGCTGTTGCGGAATAGCGGAAACGCCTTTCCAAACCCCCTAATGCGGTGCAGCGCGCTGTTGCAGCTGTCCTGCCCAGCCTCGAGAAGTCGTTGGGCAGGGCCTGGAGACGGCTGACCTACCGTATGACACAGGTGCTCACCGGGTATGGATGCTTCGGTGAGTACCTGTGTCGGATCAAAAAGGGACGGACGACGCAGTGTCACCACTGCCCCAGTGTGCAGCACACGGCGCAGCACACGCTGGAGCATTGCCCAGTATGCGCCCTGCCCTGCACAGAAAAGTAGGTATGGACCTTTCCCTGTCGGCAGTCATGCGAGCGATGCTAAGCAGGGAGGAGAGGTCGTGGCACGCTATGACCTCCTGCAAGCAAGTAACGCTGCCGTTGGGCCAAGGCAGGGATGGTGATCGCAGGGAACGCAGACGTCCCCGGTCGTCCCCGCCATATTAATTTTTGACGAAGTGCTGCGGCTGAAGGCGCACCTTACGCCCATTTCACTACCCGCACCAGTTACAGTTGCAGACGGGCCGAGTGGGGGCTTTGCGGCGCCATTGCTCACAACTCTCCGAGAGGGGACGGCGTCTGCGTAGCGATCGCGCGGCGCCGTCAAATTAGTCAGTAAGTTAGGGCTCTTTCCCCCAGGTAAGGGTCGCAGAAGCGTTGTTGCGCGTGCGAGGAGGGGTACCGCGATGTGTTGCTTGTAGTTCCCGGTACCCCCCACCTCACTGTGCTTAGGATGGCCGACCCGGGGAGTCTACGAAGATTTCCCCCGCGTAAAAGGAGGGGGGGGGGGGGCTATTCACACCGTACCAGTTTTAAATAATTTAATGAACAACAATGTATGTTGTTTCGTCGTTATAAGTGAATAATGCGTGTATCCGTTGAGAGTCTGTCTCTGACTGTGTGGTCGTTGACTCCGATGATTCTTGTGCATTAAATGCGTATCTCTATTTATGCGGTGGGTGACTCTCTGTTGAGATTGTGCCTCTGAAGACGGTATCTGCTACTCTGTATCAAACAAGTATTTTTGCCATAAAGATGGCTCGGTACAGTTCCGAACGGAGATGGAAAGTTGCCGATTGGTTATTCCCAATCGGTTCCTACTGGCGAATTGGAGTGGAGGTGGAGATACTCCTTAAAATCGTACTCTAAACAACAAGAGCGCGCTTGAGTACGACCGCAAGAAAAATACCACATGGTCCTAACTAACCTGAGTGGGTTCTAACCATAAAATGATTTGTATTATTCCTGTATGCAGGCCTAAAGAAACGCCATCGAAATGGAACTCGAAATGGAGTACCAGGGCCCCAAGTTTCTGGAAGGCGTCGTAGATGCTCTCTTCTTTCGCGCTGGTGGGAAGGATCCTGATCTGGACCGTCTCCAGCCGCTTGTCGAGTTGGAAGAGAAAATGTGGGTCATTTTTTTTTTACGTGGAGGAAATCTTCATAGACTGCCCGGCTCGCTGGAAGGAGAGCCGGTTGTGTGCCCGATTCTTACAGACTAACACGCCCGTGGCGGCCATCCTATGCGCAGTTGGGGGGGGGGGGGGGGGCAGCACCGTAAACTACAAGTAACACATCGCGGTGCCCCCCCGCGCTGCAGCCCATACATGGGAGGTTTGTGAGGACCCCCCAGAAACATAAACAATGCGAGTCACTAGCGAGGAGTTCGGCCGGGCCGTTAAGCGCCTGGCCGACCGGTGGCATAAAGCCCGCGGCCCTGACGGTATTCCAGACCGGGCTTTGGTATTGGCCGCATCGCACTCTACAATGGATGCATCGGGCGCAGGAAGTTCCCCACACGTGAAAGGTAGAGCGAATGATCGTCATCCGAAAAGAAAGAAGGTCCGCGGACTCTCCCTCCGCGCACCGGCCCATTTGCTTACTGGACGAGGCAGGTAAGCCCTTTAAACGTATTATAGCGGACCACCTCGTCCAGCACCTGTGGGTGGTGGGCTCTGACCTAGACGGAGGGCAGTACAGCTTTCGCCGGGGACACATTACGATCGATGCAATGGAGCACGTCAAGTTTCTGGCGGAATCTACGGTTCGCCGGAGCGGGATGGGCTTAGCGATATCCTTAGACATCGCCAATGCTTTTGACCCCTTAACCTACGATTTAGATTCGAAGATGTTGGGCCGAAATCGTATACAAGCTCGCGCAGCGTTCGGGACATTTGCACGACTTGTGTACGCGGGCTATGCCCGTAATATTTACGTTTGGTCCGACCATTGTACGCGGGCTATGCCCGTCATTGTAGGTTAAGGGGTTAACGACCTGCCCTGGTGGGCGCTCGGAGAGGCACTCCGATACCACGAAGTGCCTCAAGAGCAGACCACCTTGATCGAGGGCTACCTCTTCTACAGGTGCATTGAATACGCGGGCCGATGCGGGATGATACGGAGAGAAATATATTGCGTGGTCCTGCAGGGGTCCGTGCTTGCCCTCCTGCTGTGGTACCACGCAAAGGATTCTGTCTTGCGAGTCTATCTCCCCAGTGACGCAGAGGTCGTCTGCTATCCAGATGACACTCTTGTTTTTGCCGCTGGGGCGAACTGGATGAGGACCATTCGTCTAGCGCAGTTGGCCGTGGCACGCGTCCTCGCCCATATCAGCCGCCTCGGAGTAAGGATGGCCCCACACAAAATCGAAGCGACATGGTTTTACAATCGCTTCCGGTATATAAGGCCGCCTGCGAAGTGGCTGAGGGTAGGTGAGGTCCATATAAGGGTAAACGGCACTTTGAACCTTGGGCAGCCTCTAGT
>JBCFXI010002977.1:0-13735 GCA_038496175.1 Ampulex compressa
CTATGTGATATGTATACCGTAGCTCTGGTGGTTCGGAATCCACCTTAAACAGTAGGTCCTAGGCCATATGACCTTAGCAGTCGGTGCCGAAAAATGAATAAAAAAAAAAAAAAAAACTCCGCATTTGAACTTCATTCCGCATACATTGTACAGTTTGCATAACTCGTTTTCATTCATCTCATCTCTATCTGCATCTCTTCATCTCTATAAAGGACATTTATTTCAGACAGCCAAGAAAATAACTCGGTGTGAATCACTTAAACAAAAGATCCCTTTAATTCACCATTTTCTATAAAAGTTTAATCGATCCTCACAATTGATATTAAAGCAACGAACAAAACGAGTTCTACTCCAGCCACCCTAGAGCCCCATTCTTTTCTATGCATCGCCTTATCAATTCCATCCGCACCCAACACCAAGCACACTGGCGCACATAAAAAATCCACACCCCCCACTAACGATCGTATAAAATATCTTTCTCCAACAAACAAAGCCCTTACTCCTCGAACCACCCTCCGCAGACAAAGGCAGGACAACGGGACCGGCAGAAGTGGAGTCGAAGAGCAAGGCGAACACGCGGCTGCGAAAGCGCGGCGAGGAGTGGCGGGACGCAATCTTCCTCGACGACGGACCTCTCGATGGACCCAATCTCTACGTTGTCCTCACGGGCTTCCACGAGCCCGAGCTGCTCCCCGAATTAATAAGCGCTGGAGTGCCTTTGACTTGTGTACTGAGGTTGGAGGGGCCCGCTCGAGCGGCGGATGGCCGAGGAAGGGGGGAGGCCCTCGCGGAGGATCCTCGAGAGGGGAAGAGATTGGACTTTTTCGAGGGCTACGAAGTCGAGCAGCCCGTGCTTTCCAGGTTCTGGAGCTTCATCGAGGAACGCCTAATGGACCGGGCTTACAGGGATATCGCCTTTCTCACGGTCCCCACCCTGGAAACCCCGGGATACGACGATTATGCCGAGCTGGAGGAGGTGGACATGTACGACAGGGTGTCGCTCGCCATGTACCGAACCTACGATCTGTACCGACAGCACGCCAATTACCTGAGATGCACGAGGATCGAGAAGCGCATCGCACGGAACACGGAGGAGGCTCCGGACTCGGGGCTTTATGCAGATCTGCTGGAGGTCATACCTCAGGAATACGTCTCGGTGCCGATCGTACTGTCGGCCCTGCTGTTGCAGGTCGAGGCTAACCTGGACAAAGAGGGCGAGAGCCTTGAGGGGAATTTGAACGCGCCGCGGGCCAGCGAGGTAATTATCGTGTTTTAATTAAACGACTGGGGGGAGGGGAGTTTTAACCTCTCGCACTCGAGAGGGGAATCCGGACAGGCGGACTTGAAAAGGAAGCTGTTGCGATGATCCCCTTCCGGTGCTCGAAGGTTAAGCCGGTGTATAAGGATTTAATCCTGGAATATACATTAGGTGGAATGTGTGGAAATATGTTTCTCCGTTGCTGATTACATTCAAGTCTCGTTATGGTATATATTTGTACTGTGCGTGTATTGGAATATTCTAAGCAGGACTGCGATGAGTACTATTCATCGAGCTTGCAATCGAAGAAACTTGATTATTTGATCTCCTAGATTATCTAGATTCGTATTGAGATATTTTCAAAATATCTTTCGAGAGCGAGGGTAAAATCACTATTGTCGAGGTCGTTCGGAGGAAAAGTGTAGACCTACGTAAAACTTGACTCTCTCGAAGCTCGCACGGCAGTTGATCAAAGATTTCTGACAGGGCGAAACTAATAAAGGAGGCAACTCCGGGATCGCGATGGCGGATGTCGCTTCGTTGATCCGGGAAAAGTTACGGATGTTTGACTTGAAGTACGAACTCGACGGGGACTCCGGCGACGGCGATATAAAGTCGCGAGAGCCGCTTAATCTCGAGCTGATTCTTCACGGAGATGCTTTGAATATGGTTTCTCGCTACCTCCGCGCCACTGGGAAGTATCCAAAATATCTCGAGGCAAAGGAATTGGATCTGGCGGATGTGGTTCTGCGTGTCCTTCGATGTCCGAGGCTCGCGCAACTGTGGCGCGATCGCGAGGAATTATCGGCGGAGAAAGTCGAGAAATACTCCTTCCACATTCGCCAAATAGCAGGCTTCTTCGAAACGGAGTCCAAACCCACGGAGGAGGAAGTCGTGCATCATCTGCACATTCTGATGTTCGATAAAATGATCCACGGTTCGTCGACGATGACCAATGGATCTGGAGATTTCAGGAACGAACATACCTTCTGTACGTTTTGTTGGAAATGAAAAAAAGACGAGTTGACCTTGTGTGGCACGCGGTGATTTTTAGAGAATGCTTCGATCATTCCACGCCCCGTCGCAAGTTGGTTATTCGTTTATAATGTAAAGTGTAAAGTGATTCCAAACGTATATCTATGGTACTTGTTTTTATGTATATAATAAATAATCGGACGTAGCTGAGATTCAAATGTAAAAATCGATGAAGCACGTGGGTTACAGAATATTAACTCGTCTTCCATATCTATGGAGCAAAGGCTGAAATAACACGTATTATTGTAGCTATTATAGCCTCCTAAACAAACAAAACTATTTTTCACTATCTTCAGTACTTTAATAATGTTTCATCAAATACACGATCACCGCAGGAATAGCACGATCGATCCCGGTCAAAGGCGCGAAATCCCAAAGTCAGCCTTCGCTCCAGCGATATCAAAATACACGATCCTATATCAAAGATTATAAGGGAGCAACGCGGTTTACTCCCCGCGCGCGAACTCCCATTATGAACCCCTTTCCCGACGAATCGACTTCCGCCATTTCCCGGCACTTTCACGCGACGACTCCATTCGTTCTCCCCAGCTAACAGGTTGAAGAAGAGGAAGATCGATTCCCGCGACAAACCACCCACGGAATCCAGCCCTCGGCCTCCGCCACTCGCAGCCCCAGAAGCGCGCGTCAAATCGCTTCCTGCTTTGTCCCCGATATCGCAATCGGGAGCCAGCTCCAGGAGCGACGCGTACATCGATCATAATAAATACCGCGATTTGTTCTCCGACTGCTCCCCTCTGTTCGACTCCATAGACCCCAGGGAGCTGCTGGCCCCGGGGTACCTGCGGGAAAACGTGTTGGCCAGGCGTCAGGACGAAGGCCTCGTGGAGCGGGACACCTGCGAGCTGCTCTCCAGCAGCGTCTTCCCCCAGATCCTCCAGGACTGTTTCTCCCGCTTCGAGGAGCTCGAGGCACGATACTGCGAGCCCACGGACTCGATGCTCCTGCGGTTCTTCGATGGAAAGATCGAGGAGGTCCACGAGGAGGTTGTCGATCCAATTATTTTACGAAGTATTAGATGGAAGATCGTGGATCGATTTTTTGAATGAATTTTACAATGATTTGATCATCGATGGTTAATATGAGGGATGTTTTGAGATTGGGTACAAGGGGGGGGGGGTTATTTATAGGGCGTCCCTGGGATTTGGATGTTTTCTGTCGGGTATTGGGTTGATATATGGACGTGATTTATGGTTATCGATAAAGCGCGGGTAATTCATATATACTCTGAAAGTCTAGATATAAACTCGCTCGTTGTTCTCGAAATCCCGATTCTCACTTTGACTCTGTATTTCGTGATTCTTTAGTATCTTCTAATACTACGCTCTTCGTCCTTGAAATAACTACGCAAACCCTCTTATTCGTACCCAAGCAACGTCGTCCACGCGTCGGCCTCCCAATCGCTCTTCCTTCATCACCGCCTCATATATCAAACACTCTCCCTCCCTATCTCCTCGCACCTACGTTCTTTCAAATATTCACCGCCCTTACGCCCAACTATTTCGACACTCTCGCAAATTGCATCGACCCATCGTCGAGCAGGTCGTCCCCTACGGCCTGCGTACGGCGGTCGGCCTTCGCGAGTTCTGCCAGCACGTAGTCCTCGAGGAGCGGGACTGGCTAGCGGGCCAGGGGCAGGAGGTGTACGGACCGCGCTGGCCGACAGGAAGATTGATGAAGAGCGCCGCGGAGGAGTACAGGCCGATGATATTCGGCGACGAGCACTTCATCCTTCCGGGATCGTTGAAGGGCCGCGGCCTCCCAAGAGCCGGCGACTTCCAGGATTTTTTCGAGGCGCCAGAGCCGACCGTGCGGAAGGCGCGGAGGGAGGAGGCGGCCAAACAGAAGGCCGGAAGAATTACGAGGGAGAAAAGGAGGGAGAGGGGAGGGGGGGAGATCGATACGTCGTTTCTGCCGAGTAGAAAAGTCCTGTCCTTCGAGTGCGCAGCCGAGGGCGATCCTTACGTGTTTTTGGGCTACGACCTTGGCGGCCGGAGCGTCAGGATCACGGATCGAGCGAAGAGGTTCCTCTTCAGCGACGGCACGAAGGTCCGTCTTGTCCTCCAGGAGTGGCTCTACGAGGAAAAGAGCTTGCGCATCGCTGTTGGCCTACGGGGATGCGATTTGCGATTGTTTCGTCGTATCTCCGGTTCGAGGATACCGGATTTCTTCCATCTGACCACGGCGAATGGGATTGTATTGGGATTTTCGAAAATCACGGAGGAATCGAGTGAGCAATGGACATTTATATTATTGGGTGAGTGCAAAAGTTCGTGCGGAGTTTCACCGTGATGTTTGATCGCAAACTTTTGCACTCACCCGATATGATATTATTTCTTATTATTTACTCGTTGGTTTCTTCTTTATATATGTCGTTACTTTATCGATGTTTTTATTGCTGCTTTCTGTGAAGATTGTAGAGGGATGATTTTTTACGATTAGTCTGTGTATTTAACTCTACAGTAGCTTCTCGAAAGGTCGAGTAACCGACTCGGTGTCTCTTCGATATAATCGAATGATGTCGCGATATTCAAATACCGGGTATTTATCTTCAATCTCGAGAGTTTGATACCGGCAAAGCGAAATTTCAATTTAATCGCTGTAAAGGGCTGCTAGGAGGTTCTTTTTCTACCTTCTCCCACCGTTCGATATTTTCTTGCCCCGCAACTTCGCAGTATTCGTCCGCCCAGCCTTAGCGAGGAATCCGTAGCTCGATCCCAAGACAAATCGCGTCGTTCTCTTTTTTACCCAGCTCCTTCTCTCTCATCTTTTCCAGAACCTTTAACCCGCCCTTCCTCCAAGTTCTACCAGAAAAACCTTTTATTCCATCCTCTCACTGCACTATATCAAACCATGGTAATCTCCTTCGCCGAGCCATCGCTTCGGAACCACGTTGCTCGATGGGATTTACATCGTTTACACGAATTATCCGTGGCAATATCTAAACTCTATCCTCCTATCTCGCACTTCAGACGTATCCGAGGACTCCATCGAGGACGACTGGCGACATCCGAGGTTCGACTTCCAGGCTTCCTGGCCCACGGGTCTCTGCATCAAACCCACGACCGGCGACGCTCCCGAAAATCCCTTCTACATCCGTCAGTGGTACGTCCCCGGCAGTGCAGTCCAGATCGACGCATCCGAGGAGGAGATCTGCCGGAAGTTCCTCAGGAACGGGACCGTCTTGAAGTACCTGAGAGACGGGAGGATCGTGGTCCTCCGTCCGAATGGCGCCATCGTTACCTGCACGGGCTTCGAGGAAGCGCAGAGCGGCGAGCAGGTCGAGGCGATCGGGGAATCGAATTTAAGGAAAGGTACGTGGGATTACGTTGGGGCTAAGAGAAAACGAATTGGGAGAAGCGGATCGAGCGGAGGACTGCTTCTTAAAGGCGATGGAACGACGAAGGAGGAAGGAAGGCAAATGGGGAGGCGCCCTGGGAAGTCCTCCGGCGCCTTTAAATCACCGTCGCTTGTATCAGCCCAGGAGGATCGATTCGATTCCACGATGGACCGAGCGACCGTTAAGTTTCGTTCTTATCGAGCCACGAGAGCGATCCGGCTGATATAAATGCTCGTGAGCCCTGACAGCGGATGGATTAAAGAGTCCCTCTCTCTCTCTCTCTCTTTCTAGCCCGATTCTGGCCCGCGCAATTATAGCGAGTCTCTCTTACGTCGGATATGGTGCCCCGAAACATTTTTATCCGACGCGAAATTTTCTCCAACCCATCCGTTCGCCTTTTTCCGATCTCGGGGAATATAAATTTCGCGCTCCGAATTAGATACGCGTATACATTCATCCTCAGGTTGGAACTGACGCGCTTTCATCGCGGTCGTGGTTCGTTCCTTCGCCTTCTCGATTATTTGGGATTTTTTTAGATAATCTTAATTTTTAATAGGTCGATGGATACATCGAGCGGAAGTTTATTTTGCTCGAGCTATTGCAGATTTATATATAGAATTTGAGCATGAGACTCAGACGCAACCTTGATTCTTTATATTTAACTCCAGCAAAATTCATTCAAAACACTCGAACTCCGAGTTTCGATTCTTCGGCACTGTCGGACGATCCGACTTTCAGAAATACTCATAGAGTCGATGACTGATACGAGATATCTTTCAGCATCGACCAACGCTTTTCCTTCTTAGTTTTTTTTTTTAGAATTCTTTAATACCTCTAACGACATACTCACGTCCGATGCATCTGGATTACAAACAGTTTCGCGCTGCCGATAGTTTCTGACGATCCGACTTTCAGAAACGGTCAAAGATCCGATCGACGAGGGAAACTGGCCAGCGGAGGAGGGTGTCCAGGTACACGACAGTGAATCACGACGGTCGGCGGTACGAGGTGGTGGACGATCTGCTCGTAAGTGAACACGATCGATTACTGGCGAGGACAGCGACGGACTACGAGGTCGGCGAGATATTCACGCGCCGTGCCGACGGCACCGACACGTTGCTCGCTGGAAACGGAGAATTGATCGTCACTTTCCCCGGTATTCCTCGGCCTTAACCCCGGAAGTCGAGGGCGGAATTCAGCGCGGATTGCGAGCCTGGCCTTTCATTCTTGCGGCTGCCGACTAGACCGCAGAGGCGGTCCACGTCTCGCGCTATTTCGCTCGTGTTTTAAAGCCACTGACCACTGTGCGAATATATTCAGGTACACGGCTAGATTCGCGCGTAGAATCCTGTGTTCATGGAGAACATCGATATTTGAATATGTAAAATGTAAACGGAACGACAGATGTAATGGGTAAAAACACGATTAATGTGTTTCGCGAATAAGAATCGTTGAATGATTCGCAGGCGGAAGTAAAATGATGGATGATTTGGGCAAATAATCTGGTGCGATATTGTGCGTTCTTTTTTGAGAAATAGTAGACCGCCCAATTTGAGCGTGCAACAGGTTTGAGCGTCGAGCCTGTAGCTTCCAACTACTTTCCGAACATGTTCGAGTATATCGTGTGTATATTAAAGAGTGCAGAAGAAAGATGCAGATATAACAATGTGATCATTTATATAGAATTATGGAAATCGTAAAAAATACGTCGCTATTAAAATCAAGCGATTTTTTTCTTTAAAGAGAACAATCTATAGTTTGGAACGATTCAATGATTCTAGGGTCAATTTTTTTGGACGCGAGATTTGAAACCTGGAATGATTTTAGTAACACGACAATTTTCTTTACGAAAAATAGTAACGAAGCATGATTGGTCAGATGTACGACCACTGTAATTGGAGATGTTTCAATATTCCAAGGTGTGATGAAGAGCGTTCTTAAAATACGGGACATTTTTTTGTCCCACTGTGCTTCAAAGAGTTGAGAGACGTCTTTCGAGTCGCGGGCGGAATTCAGCGCGGATTGCGCGCCCGGCCTTTCATTCTTGCGGCATCCGAACGGGCCGCAACCGCGATTCACATTGCGCCGTGCCGTGCGACGCGAAATTATGCATCGAATTTCATTTGTATCGCGCAGCCGCGACGGAGGAACAGCCGCGGGCCGCGCGCTATAAAGTTTCATTCGAACTTTCCTCATCTCGAGGATATTTGTCCGCGCCCTCCCTTGGTGCATACTGGAAGGGCCGCAACTTTCTCCGCTTTATTAAATCAATTTAAACGCCCCATTCGCGGGACAGGCGGCGCCGACACTTCCGTCCCTCTCATTTTTTTCGACACTCGCTCCTGCTCTGCAAGCTTGCACATCGGCAATATATACGATATATTGATATTTACGAGATTCACGCAAAATTCCCCTATTTTTGTCGATGAAAAATTGGTTATACTTGAGGACGATAAGGAGTACTTAGCAATGCCTGTTTCTTTTCCGAAATTCGAGGCTTTATCGTAAAAAACTGGTTACACATTTATCATTCAAAGTATTGTCCACCTTTGGCTGCTTTCTCCCTTCTTACCACTCAAATTAAATCCCTGGCTGATGATTCAAATTAGTACGAGAACCATCGACCGATAATCAAAAGTCGACAGAAGCACCAGAGTTTCACTCCAAGTACTCGTGTCGCCCGAAACATTCACAAACGCTAAATAAGGCTGGCACCCAAATCCTCTCCGCGGAGGCTCCGATCGACGCAAAGGTTTCAGCGATCGAGTTTCACGCGCAACGTTAGAGCCCCCGAAACATATACATTTCTCCTCGAATCGAAGTAAGGGAACGCGTATCGCTGTGAAATATTTCACAAATAACGGGCCTTGGCCCGGAGAGGCTTCTCCTCCGATACTTCAACTTCCACGCACGTTTTCCGCCCCGTGAATCGCCCTCGAACTTCGCTCCTTCCTCGAAGAACGCCCTCAAATTTGCCGGATTTTTCAGACGGAACGCGCATAACGAGCGGTTACGTCATAGAAGATCGGCTCGTGACGTGCAACGCGATTGAGGAGCGGCTTGGAGGACAGCTCGAAGCGGAAGGAAGCGGGACGCGGGGGGAGGACGTCCCGTCTGGAAGCTCGAAATTAACCGAGGACGGCTCCGCAGGATCGAGGGAGGAGCGGGGGGGCGAAACGAGCGTAATATCGATCGAGGATGGCTTTGTCTCCGTCCTGTTGACTTGCCGCATCGAGCACAAGAACTACGCCACCGTATCCTACGATCCATCGGCGGTTAGCTGCGCCCTATCGATGCCCGCCGATCTTCGAGTCAGCATATCGAGGGGAGGTCATTACGAAGTTTCGATGGCCGACGAAGTTAATCTGAAGGTAATCAAAGTAGCGGGATGAGCCCTCGCGCGCTCGTGACAGCGGCTCGGGACTAAAAACCGGCCGGTCCAAGTGCCTCGATAAATCCTCGATACGCAATAGGAACAGCGTGTTTTGGTCGGATTCATCGCTCCGGATCTATTAACGATTTCGCGATGGAGAAAGCGTTTCAAAGCTGAGCACGAGCGACGAAGTTCTAAGTCTTTCCAGGATTGGCGTCGCTTCTAGGTTTCTTCTAGTGGTTTCGAGTCGTCGATAAGCAGTAGAGAAATTTGATTCGATGCACCCCTGAACTCGTTATATTCTCGTACTTCGAGAAGAATATTTTGATTCGATATGCATTCGTAACGTCCGGTTTTTTTTAATATAAGTAACGAATGATTATAAGCATCCCGCAGAGAGGTAACGTTTCCTATATTCACGTACCCACAGATAACCTTGCATACTCCGCCAAACAGACTCGCGAATTACGTGCCGCATTCCGCCAAACTTCCTTTGTCCGGCCGTCGCCCAACCTCGCGAAAATACTAACTTATTTTTCTCCGCATACTCGACGGCTCCGCAGCGCCGCGATTCCGAGGTAACGTAATTATTCGACGATCCGTAATTCAAACGCTGAGCATACCATCCTCGATAATACGATCATCGAACGCGGGATAAAAGTACGGCGCATTCCGCCACACGAGGGTCGCCAGCCCGGAACCCTGCGATCCGAGAACGAGCCGCGGCTTTGAAAGCGCTGAATATTCTGTAACCCGGGGCCTCGAAATTGAAATCGCAGAATATTCCGTAATTTACGGACGACCACCGAAGCCGCCAACATGAAATACACCGTAATGCCGCGACCGGTCGAAACTAATAACACGCAATAATCCGTAATGAGCGGATGACCACCGTAATCGGGACCACGGAATGTTCCGTGACCGGCGAGCGACGTGTTAATTGCCACGTCGCTGGCTGAGATTGGCTCTATCGCGATCCCCGATTCGAATCGGCGCTCGGCTTATCGGGGAATAAAGATCGCGTCGCGTGCAGACAGAGGACGGTGGCTTGACGTTAACGAACAACGCGTGTGCCACTTGCAACGGCCGATCAACGTCCGCCTACGCCTTCTCGAGCACCCTGGAAGACCCCACGCGCACCATTTTCACGAGCAGGGATCCAGCAGGATGTGTGCTGGAAGTTAAGGCGGACGGCTCGATGGAGTATCGTGGAAAAGATGGACGAAAGATCGAGGAGAAGCCTGGGAGGGATGAGGAAGGAACGGAGCTTCGAGGAGGCGATGATGTAAGAGGATTATTAGAATCTAAGTTCGACTCCTTTAACGATTAATCGTGTAGGCGAAAGTGATGGGATTGGAAGATCTTCTATATTTGGTTGTTCCAGTAGTGTCTTTCGGTATGTGCACGTTGTTTCTTTATCTGGCAATGTTTATATAAACGTGAAAACGTAATGCATTGAATGTTCTAGTCTATCTTTGATTATCCTTTAATTGTTTACATAATTCAATCAAATATTTCAATATGAATATAACGAAATAATTCAATGACACGAAACAAATATATTTTCCTTATTGTTTCCTTGGAAAACGGAGGAAACTTTTGGGAGAACGTGATACTCGCTCGTGGATGTAACGATTATACGCTCTTGTAACGTACATATGCGAGATTCGTTTTTGCTCTTATCAGTTGGACAGAGATACGTCCGACAATGGCGAAGCGAGATCCGTGGAGGAGAGAGCAGGTCGGAGGGGATTCTCCGTGGAGGAGCAGGAATGGTATTGCGAGTCGCACGACGTCGCGTCGAGGGGTCAATACAGAATTTTCGCGATGAATCGCGATCTGACGGCTTACGAGTATCTCCATCGATCCGCGCGGCTCGAGCAGGAGGTGGCGGCCGTATCCGACAACGAGAGGAGCGTGATCCAGTATCCAATTCCACGTCGACCGGAACTTCGTCGTCTGATTACATTTGAGCCCCTGGAACTTGAGTCGCGATCAAAGGCGTCACGGCAACCGCACCAGGTTAGATAATCGAGCAGACGTACCACCACGGTTTATTTGACGCCGTTCCTGCAAATGTTTACCTTCGTGAAATAAGCTTGAAATTTAATTCATCGGCCGCGGTGGAAGGAGCTTTTGTGGGGAGATCACCAATGGTAGTTTCAAAGCCCGATCCCTCCGCGGGAGGAGCCGCCGATAGGGCTGCCTCATCCTCTTTGTGCTCTGTTCCAACAAAAATCGAAATGCTGGAGCCCGGCTGGCTAATGCTATTAGTTTGCACGCTCTGCCAGGATGTTTGGATTCTCGTATACACGAGATTGCTCCGGGATGTTAGCTTTGACCGGAATGGCGCTGCCCAAAATCGTGCATAAATATCGCGATCAAACCCGCCGGCCCTATCCCTGAGTGTATTTATCGAAGAGTGGATGACGCTTGGGTTATTGGAAGTCTCGCGATTGACGGGGAATCCGTGTAACAGGTGTATATCAATCGTTCCTCGAAAGAGACCATGTTTTAGTGACTCGAGGCGAGTCCAAGTTAAGGTTTTTACGCGAAGCTGTTAACCTACAAAGGCACCTTTTCATAATCCACGAAGAGTCGTGGTGTACGCTTTAAATTACACGTGGAATCGATTTCCAATTGAGATTCTTACACGTTTTTAAAGCTCTTTCGCGGTCGACGCGAACTCGTGAAAACTTTGGCTCCTGTTATACTTTCTAGATTATCAGGGAACTAGGAAGTTATGGCTTTCGGTCGAGATTCTTGGAAATTTCCATACTGGCCAGCCACCTCGGATGACCGAGGTAGTCGAACTTAAAGGGACTCGAGATCAATAAGAGCGCTCGTGGCTCTCGGTTTCCCTCGCGCTTCTTAAATGGATAAGATTATTCGTAATCGGGATTGTACGTAGCCGAAGTCCACGAATCTCAGCACCGATCGGAGCGAAGTTTCGATCGATCGAGTCGCTTTTCTCCAAATCGCGCTTCCTAACAATTGACTATGGCGATCTCATAATTCCTTGCC
This sequence comes from Ampulex compressa, assembly GCA_038496175.1. Taxonomy (NCBI): domain Eukaryota; kingdom Metazoa; phylum Arthropoda; class Insecta; order Hymenoptera; family Ampulicidae; genus Ampulex; species Ampulex compressa. Next base: position 12,049 of record JBCFXI010002977.1, read on the forward strand.
ACACAACGTAAGCGTGACGACGAATTGAGCTATCGTTATTATGCTCCGCTGGCTATTGACCGGATACTCGATTATCCGGATTATCTGGACTTGAATATTGCCGTGTACCGTAAACCTAATAGCTTACATAATCCATCCAGTTCACAGGTCAGGTCGTCATAGCAGAGATTACAGGCCGGTCGAGGTCCTTATAAACCACAGCACCGATCAGCCAGTTTCAACGCGTGGAGTCGCTCCAAATGTCGCGTTCGAAAATCGATCGATCCTTCCATCGACGGATTCCTTTTGGCATAAGTGTGAAGATAAATCAAGCTATTCGATCATATTCCCCGACTATCGACCGGATATACTCGAGTATCCAGTTTACGTAGACTTCCACAGCCTCGAATACATCGAGATTTCTAGGTCGCGCTAAATCATGGAATAGATACATATCGTAAAGGTTAACACACAGATAACACGAAATTAAGAAACAGGATACAAAAAATTCTCCTCAGAGACTGACTATAAAAATCTTAACGTCTGAAAAATGAAAAAAAAAATGTGCATATACTTATAATTATTAATATTCAATAAACCAAAGACCGTAGGTATGTTAGAAATGTTCATACCGAAGTACTGGGTCACTTTGGCTTTACGCAGGCTTGTAAAGCAAGGAAAGGATCGCGCGTTCATTTCAAAATGCACTTTGAACGTTTAGCCGCAGAGTATCAGGCCGACAAACTGGGACAGAACGGACTTGTTGCGAAGCACATACTCCATCCCATACGATTGGCTCTTTCCGTTCGGCAAAAGGGGCAATGGAATTTCAAAAAACACCCACGATGTCCCTCTGGCCGAGGATCTCGAACAAGCCGTGCCGAGTTCATCGAAAATCCGTATTCTTTCCACCTTCAAAGAGCCAGAAAGAAACGCGGTGATCGATCTGCAAGGAGCACTCGGTCGTTATTGGATCTCCGTTAGTGAATCAAAATGCACTTTTTATCTCGTTAATGCGCTATCTCGAATTACACTGAGAGCCCTTCTTCCCTTTGCCGAGGCTATTTCCAGCTGATCCAATGTAAACCCATTATCGAGCCTCGGATCGACGAGATTATACGGCGAAATGTTTTCTTTCTCGCCAATGCGAGGAGTTGGCCGAGAAGCCAGGGAGTATCGTCCTTTATCAGGTTGCGATTTACGGCGAAAAACGAGAATACCTTGCGTAGGATAGAAGTAGACTTTCCTCGCGAGGAATGCAAGGAAATGCACGTCGCGTTGTCCGTGATCAGAATTTCGCATAGGAATTTCGAGTGTCCTAAGCCGTCGAACGTACGAGAGTGTGCGTCTGTGCCAGGGAAAATGCGTGGTATGTGGGAAAACAGTGTCTAGCGTACTACGAGGCCACAGTTTAGTTTGCGACTGCTTACTCTATCGCCACGCTTATAACACCAAAGGCTCGTTATATACTAAAAATGATTCGTGACTCCGCACCTAAGACCTCGGTACTTTCAACGCGATATTTGAAACGGCACAGCATTGGGAACAACACAGAATAATCGATAACGCCAAACTACGATCTCTATAAAATTATTGGGTTGTTCGGAAAGTAATTTCGTTTTTTCCCGTCAGAGGACTTAATTACGTTTTTCCGAAACCAACTTCACACTTAAGCCGCATAACCATTATATGTCTTGAGAGCTGATAT
>JBCFXI010002978.1:0-13726 GCA_038496175.1 Ampulex compressa
TGCACATTATTATATAGATTATATAATAATGTGCATATATATATATATATACATATATATAGCGGGTTACAAGCCTTTTATAATCCATATAACAATATACGTATATATATATATATACATTCTGATGGTTCAGCCGATCACTGGGTCTAGTGCTCGCGTCAAAGAATGCCCCAAAATACGTTACTTACACATTTTCCTCATTCATTACCAGCCTTCCTCTCTTCATTCGCTCACGACATTACAGAGGCGTTGAAATAACCGAGAAATTCGGGTTGAAAAGGCGAGGAAAGCCGGGGAAAGGCGGGAAAAGCTTTTGATCGTCTCGTCGGGCCGAGGCTGGAGGCTTTTTGGAACCCTTTTGAGGGTTTGAAGCGTCGATCGACCCACATCCCTGCGATTTGCCCCAACAATCCTCGACAGGAAGCGACAAGAATACGCGCGCCGAATGATAGTACAAATATTGACCTCGCGACATGTTCGAAGGTGTTTGCTTGCAGGGACACACAAATTGGCAGCGGGTGGAATCGACAGAATTGGGGAAAATTGTTCAGCAATTGAATCGAAAAGAGATGCGGCTTCGAAGAGATGTTTAAATGCGAAGAATGATGAAGTCGTGAGTTGGTACCAGAGCTTTATTGTTTTATTACACGTATTATGTAATGTAATAATACTGGGTTGTTGAATAAGCTCGCGGAGCGTCGTCTATTCATCAAAAGTAAAACTTCGACATCATTTTAATGTTTCACGTTTCATAAGAAACTCGAACAAAATCTCGATATATTTTTGGAATATTTTGAGTAGAGTTTTGGGTTTCAAAAAGCTGCGTGTGAAATTCTGTATTTTTTTCGGTACTTCGAATACTCTTATGATATAACAAAAGCCCTAGCTATAATGAAAATTTTCTTTTCTTTTGCGCTTTTGTTATATTATAAGAGAATTCAAAGTACCAAAAAAAATTTAAGAATTTGATGATCATGCAAAATCATAAACAAATAACAAGGAAATTCGAAGTACCAGCAAAAACTTAAAAATTTCATCATCGTGCAAAAGCATAAACAAATCACAAAGAAATTCGAAGTACCAGAAAGAACTTAAAAATTTCATCATCGTGCAAAACCATAAACAAATAACAAGGAAATTCGAGGTACCAAAAAAAAACTTTTGGTTATTGAATTTTTCACGTTTACGTGAAATTAAAATTTCATCATCGTGCAAAATCATAAACAAATAACAAGGGAATTCGAAGTCCCTAAAGAAGATTAAAAATCTGATCATTCTGCAAAATCACAACCAAATTCCTCTTAAAATCACCGAACCGATCCAAAGCCTACGACCATGCCCGACTACGACTATGCGATTTCGACGATGTAACGAGGGAATTCGACAAGGGGAAGATTAAAAATTTAATCATTGTGCAAGAAGGTAAATCCTTTCGGGCACTTAAATCGTTCAGGCCTGGATCAGTTGGGATGAATCATTCGAGCCAGCCTCGGGCCAAAAGGAACGAGATGTCTTTGCGCCCTAATAATCTGGAGAAGCCCAGTTCCGGGCTGCGGAAAATTAAACGCGGATTGGAACACCGAGAGCACGAAGATGAAGCTGAAGAGGGGAATTCCTTCCCCCCTGTCTGCAACCTTTGGCGGTTTACCAGGCGATGAGAGGATTTAACGCGATCGAATGTGACTTAACACTTTGGCACTTCGACTGCCATGTTGGTTATATTTAGGGTTTCTTTTTTTTTTTTTTTTTTTTTTTTTGATTGAATTCAGATTTTTGTAAATTGAGTACTTTTACATGGTTTGGTATTGATATTGGTTAAATGTGAAATGAGAAATTCAGATTTTTGTAAATTGAGTACTTTTACATGGTTTGATATTGGATTGATGAGATATTGTAAATTGAGTACTTTTACATGGTTTGATATTGGATTTATGAGATATTGTAAATCGAGTACTTTTACATGGTATATTGATATTGGAAAATATGAAGCAAGGTTGATTGCATAGTGAGATATCAATAATTTTATTATGATTCATAGAATTATATGTATTATATATGGAGATGAAGGTATGTATGGAAATTGCGCGCGGATAAGTCAGTAATTTGATAATAATAATAATTCAAGGAGAACCGTTTATAGACTAGGTTATATGTGGATATGTTTATAGTATATATAATCTAGTTTATAACGGTTTTCCTACAAGAACAGCTGGTAACTTAATATACGTATTCATATAATAATTATTACAATTTGTAAACGTAGCAGTTCGAAGAGTGTTGTTAATTACACGTATGAAATTTTGCCGATTTAAAGAATCAGCTAGTATATTTTTTGCACTAAACTTGATATTGGAAAAGACTTCTTCGATAGGGTTTAGCATTGGAGAATATGGTGGTAGAAAAACTAGAGTGTCCTTCTTCTGGATACTCGCGTTGTCCAAAATTAACCACAGATTAACCAGATTAACCAGATTAACAACGTCTTACAATTTCGGAAGTAATCTTCGAATAAAGTCGCAGAGTTTTTGATTTCTTACTATATAATTAACATTATTTGATATTTTAAAAATTTAATATATGTGTAAAAGTACTTGATTTGCAAAAGGGTGAATTTCATTTGCAAGGGAGTAAATTTCATTTTTCAAGAGAATGAATTTCATTTGCAAAAGGGAGAATTTTATATGCAAAGGGGTGGATTTCACTTGCAAAAGGGTAAGTTTCATTTGCAAAAGAGTGAATTTAATTAGAAAAACCTGTAGCGCGTAATCGTCACGATTAGTCACAAGAAAATTAAACACACTGTCCACATGATTATAATTTAATTTTATCATATTTTTCCATATTTCACTATTATACGCTAAGAATAATGTAAATTGTGCCGAGACCTTCTTAAACGCACTATATAAATAAATAATAAGATAAAGAAAATCATATAAATAAATAACGCACTATATAAATAAATTTACAAATATGCTGAGACCTTCTTAAACGCACCATATAAATAAATAATAAGATAAAAAAACCATATAAATAAATAACGCACTATATAAATAAATAAAAGCCATATAAATAAATATAAATAGCGCGCGACCGTCCACGTCTTAAAGAGTTCATCGATGATCGAAACAACCGGTGACGTAGGAGCAAAAGGGTAAGGCGAGCAAAACGATGTCTACGTTTAATTAATACCAGAGTCTTCGCGGTGGAGAACGTGGAAGTAATCGTGAATTTGCGCGGCGGATCTTTTAGCTTGATTGAAATTTTAAAGTTTTATACGCCGATGCTCTTTGCGTTCGTTGTTTCTCCTACTTTCTCTCAATTTTTCCTTCCCCCTTTCTCTCTTTCCCCCCCTCTTTTTTTAAAAAAAAAAGGAAAACCATCGAATAAACGCGCGAACCTGTTTTTTGTCGTGCGAATTTCATTGTCCAGTAGTGGCCATTACTCTTTATTCTTAGTGCATTACGAGTATTGGTCCTTCTTTCTCTGATATTGTCACATCTGTTAAAGGGTATTGTGCAGAAATAAAATATAGTTTAATGTTTGGAAATGTAGGCTACATTGCTAGAGCATATTGTAATAAGAGGAATATTTTGTAATAAATTGGAAATGACATAATAGAAGGATAAAATATTAAAATGAAAATGAAAATGTTGGATGATAATAATATTAACCATGAAAAGTAATTATGGTCAGAAAATACTTTTTTAAAATATTAAAAAAAGAGATGAGAAAGATTTTTCAAGATATTACACGTGGATTTTCATGAAGGATGACATTTGTAGATAATATAATTTTAAGCACTGATTATAAGCCAGACTTGGGATGACAATCTTCAAGTCTGCATCATACTTCAAAACCTGATTTTTGATATGAAAAAAATCAAGGCAAAAGCACCAGTAGTTGATAAAAAAAAAATAAATAAATAAGGAAACCACAAGCTGGAATACATCGAACTTTATTAGTCTATATAGTGTCGTTTTTCAGCTGCTTAATCGAGAAATACTGCGCATGCGCGCCATTGAGAAGTGTCATGGCGTCTGGTTAATCAAACACGTGCGCGACTCTTACGATTTTTGTCTATTTTCTTACATATCGCCAAGGACTTGGTTAAAATGTAAGTATTACAAGTTTGTACTATTTAATCATTATGCGTAAAAAAGGTGTTCGTTTATATTGTTTTACACTGAAAATGGAGCTTATTTATTAATATTGGCAACACAGAATGCTAAACTGTCTAAATTCACTCCGTGTCAACTATTGAAACTTGTAATTGTCTATGATTCAGTAGTTGGCATGGGGTATTAACTATTAAATTACTAAATGTCAACTACTGACTTTATTCCTTTATTAATTTTGAGATGCCTTCTACGAAGAGTAACTTTAGAAATTATACAGAAGAGGCTATGCAAGCGAGTGTGGAAAATATCCAGCTCCATAAAATTTCGTATAAAATGGCAGCTAGGATATAAAAATTTTTAATTTAATTATTTTGTAAACATGCTCAATTTCTGTACTCATACATTATCAAGACCAGTTCATTAATTGGTTTTTCTCCCTATATCAACTACTGAAGCAAAAGTATATCAACTACTAAATATCTTGTTTTCTCTGGATGTCCAGCATTGAATCAAATTTTACTTTCACTCTAGAAACAAAAAAATGTTTACAACCGCCATCAGGAATGAATTTTATAATATAATAAAAGAATACTTTGTACAGCGACTGCTAATCATAAATTATGAAGGAACAGACAAAAAATTCTTTAAAATGTCAACTACTGGTACCTTCACCTTTACCATCGCCATACTCGTAATTCAAACGAGTTTTTCGATGAGAGGTAATATATTTTTGCTCCTGAAGATGTTTTTGGAAGAATTCACCACTGCGCCACGATAGACACTGGCCAAAAGAGCGAACGCGGGATTACGGCTGGGCGATAACCATATCGCGAGATTAATGTGGCTTTTTCGTCGTAGGCCGCGCTTAAACGAGCATCCGCTAATTTCAGACGATTCGCCCCATTCGCGCATTTTCGAGGGAGCCTTTTTCCCGGATCGAGCTCTCCAAAGTAGGTTTTGTCGTGTCAGCTTAACGAGGTTATGAATTATGGATAATTATATGGAGGTGTTTAACCAACTGCCGAAGAAGGAGTTTTGTACTGGCACGATTTACCTTATTTACACGATTCACACTTGTTTACCCTTACTTACACGATTTCGTTAGCGTAATTTGACAGATAGACTGGAATGATATATGTATATGTATTGTGTATTGTGTATAGTATTATGTATATACATATGCGCGCGCATGTACATATATATATAATATTATGTATAGTATTATGTATATTCATATGCGCGCGCATCTATATATATAATATTATGTATAGTATTATATATATACATGTGCGCGCGCATGTATGTATATAATATTGTGTGTAGTATTATATATATATATATATATACATATGCGCGCGCATGTATATATATATATATACACGTGCGCGTGCATGTATATATATAGTACCATACATAATACATGATACATATACATACATTGTTGTAGATAATAATATAATAGTAATAATATATAATGTAGTAGTAACAATGGTAATAATGTAAATTCTTGCTCTGAAGGAGCAAGCTTTTAAGTCAGATTAATTGCGCCGTTTATTTTGAAAGTGACTTGAGTCCATTTCATTCAGACAAATTACAACTGCAAAACTCAGGGACATAATTCACCTATTACGATATATACCATTTGAACATCATGATTTCTTGAAATCGCTTTCACACACACAAAATGTAGATGAGTAGTAAATTGTTTCGTAATAAATTTATGTTTGTAATTTTGTACGTTATACAGTGAAAAAATGTTTTGAATCGCATAAATTATGTTTCCAAAGTGTTTTAAAGATACGTAAAATAAATTGAGTATTGTTTTTTTTCAATTTAAAGTATCTTAAGTTACGTCGAATGGACTTGGGCATCTTCAAATTTTATGACGAATCCGGTTGTTAATTTCGAAAGTGGCCCAACTCCATTCTCGATAAGAAAGCGCATATTATTCCCTTAATAATCGTGACTATTTCAATAGGAACCATAAATTGAACACCCTTAGATACACTTAAGCAGTATGACTCATTAGCATCCTATACGTATATCTTTAAATTCATCGAAACGCGAACCCTTAAACATCTCGATTCGAAGATAAATGGAGTTAGGTCACTTTCAAAATAAACGGCTCATATGAAGAACATGAATCAATGGTGTCCTAAATACGTCCGAAATGTGGCCAGTAGTTCCACAAGCGAAAGGAGGTATCCTTAGTAATTCCCAGGCCTTCTCCCTTTATTCCATTCGCCTGCCTCCCCCCACCCCCTCCACCCCCAACCCCCACCCCTTCCGCCAAACCGTGAAAACATTTTTCCCAGAATTTACGGACCGAGCCGACACCCTAAGGGGACGTATTTCATAGCCGCCTTCGCCTCTTTTCTGATTTCCACGGAACTAAATCTTGGCGCATTCGTCTTAATTTGTCTTGGCAGGTTTCAGGGAAAAAGGGATCGTAGATCAAAACTTCCTCCAGCGGCCCTTTCTTGCGCTCGAAACTCTTGACCACTCGATGTCTCTTTCTTTCCTTCTTTCTCTCTGTCTCTTTCGTTGTTTCTGTCTCTGTATTTTTTTTCTCTCTCTATCTATCTATCTATCTATTTATCTATCTATCTATTTATCTCTCTTTCTGTCTATCTATCTATCTATCTATCTGTCTATCTATCTATCTATCTATCTATCTATCTATCTATCTATCTATCTATCTATCTATCTATCTATCTATCTATCTATTTATCTCTCTTTCTGTCTCTCTATCTATCTATCTATCTATTTATCTCTCTTTCTGTCTATCTATCTATCTATCTATCTATCTATCTATCCATTTATATATCTATCTATCTATCTCTCTCTTTCTCTGTCCCTCTCCGTCTATTTCTCGCCAGGACTTAACCCATTCGAGACGACGATTTTTTTCGAACACGGTCCCCAGGAGCGAAATTTCTTTTTGTCCTTTATATTGTTAATTATTAATAGAAAAATACGTTCACTATGGAAATCAGCCAATTCGTAAGTGAATTCACATAAATAAGATAATTGCACACCGGGTGTGCAGCTCGCTCCTCGGAAGATTTTCATCGCGAGGAGCGGATTGAACGCCATGCGTGCAATGTAAGGTGAAATGAAAATACATCGTTAAAAAATGTATAAACATTTATTTCACGAATAGTTCAAAAATAGGGGCTAAGTATAGAACCGTCTATCGCTCGAGAATTTTTCCGTAAGACCGAACTATTACGCGTCCTCGTTGATGGTCGGTTTATGTCGGGCAAGAAAGTATAGAGCGGTGGAAGCAAATTTCTTATTTATTCATGGATAAAGATGGGTCACAGAAACGAAAAACTTATTATCCTAAGCCTACACAGCCTGCGTATCGCCTTCCATTCGTACAGCCTAAACGAAACTTATTATCTTAAGCCTTCGCTGCATGCGTATTCATAGTGTTTCACACGTAAGCTTGGCTTCGGATAATTTTTAGATTTTTTGGTACACAGTGAAACCAATGCCAAATTTTGTTTTCCTGTACTTTACAGATTTCATTGGTTCCAGAAAAATCTTATTTCGACGACCAGTTTACTTGGAATAACTGATAATTGCACATTACTGTCTCGAATGGATTAACCAGATTACATCTTCGATGACCAAAAAAACTGTTCGACTCTTTCCATACAGGTTTTGCGCTTGAGATTCGCCATTTTGTATTCTGAATTCTTTGCTTTGCAAATGAAAATTACTTTAGGTTATGCAAACCTAACCTTATTATTGACAATTTTAATTCTTTCATAAAATGCGCACGTGGCACATGATCAGTCCTCTTTTGTACGAAGATTTTCCAAAAGCGTTTAATAAGTACTGTGTTTAATAAAATGATGTTTGTTATAACAAGTATCGTTTACAGCTTTCATATTAAACAATATTTATATAAGACTTTATTGATCATATAAGTAAGACTTATATAAGATTATATACAAAAGGAACTGTACTTAATAAAACAATGTTTCTTATAACAAGTGTCTACAGCTTTAATATTAAAAATATTTAAATAAGACTTTATTGATCATATAAGTAAGACTTATATAAGATTATATACAAAAGGAACTGTACTTAATAAAACAATGTTTCTTATAACAAGTGTCTACAGCTTTAATATTAAAAATATTTATATAAGATTCTATTGATTATACGAGTGACACTTATATAAGATTATATACTAAATTATACACTCAAACCTGTTTCTGTACGATTGTTTATTCGCGCGATTTGTTTCGTGCGATTTTTTTCGCGTTATATGAAAATTTCAATGAAATTAATAATCAAATAAATAAGTGGTAGGTTTGATTGGCCATTCAGCTTGTCGATGTTTAATATGTATCTCTTCACACGACATAAGTAGCGCATCAGCCAATTACATTGTATGTGTATTGAACTCTATAATCGTAAATCAGAGAGTCGCTGTTATTCGTCTCTGATTTACGCAAGTTACAAGTCCGTTGTATTAATCGACGTCCTTCAAAGTAAATTCACATTTCTGGACCATCGAGATAATTTATTCGTAAGTTATTTTGTAAGGTTTTGAGTTATTTTCCATATGAGTATTCCTAGTATTCAACAACAATTCTACCCACCTACGATCGAAACTCTTAGCATCGTGCATCGGCGGCCATCTTGGGATGAGCAGCAAATTTCAAGAGGCGTCCTATTTTCATCTTATTCTCGAGAGGTCATTTAACACATTGACTGCCAGGCGATTTTATAAGGAAATGCCCATCAGGCCACGCGCGCTGGTATCGCGGTGCAGCAATGCGAAGTACACTAACCAGCATATCAAAGTTTACTCGACGCAAGTGTTCAGGACCATTGCTTTTTTATCGTAGTGGAAGATATTGATGCTTGGAAGGAAACGCTTATATGGACACTCATCTAACACGTTGTGCGCTCAGTCCGTTTTGTCTTGCTGATCGTTCAGAGCGCTGGATAAGATTACATTGAAATCGTTTCGCGGCTGGGGCTTTGCTCAGATCACTACAAAGTAATACAAAACACTCTGGAAACGTCTAATAATACAAAACAGTTGGAAACGTCTAGTAATGCAAAACACTTTAGAAATGCCTTGCGTGATGCATTCTCGAAATGTTCTACGCACATTCGTTCGCTGCTCCATGGTTCTTGGCCCAGTGCAGACAGAAGTCTTACCCTAGCCCTCAGAATGTCAGGTGAAGAGTGTGGAAGTGACGATAGTGAAATTATTTTTGCCAGAAGGCGGCACAGAGTGAATGTGTTTTGATGTGGACCTAAAGTCTAACACCTAAAGTCCCTAGGGACCGCCGTGGCGTTTAACGTGTTAAACATCCATCTCGATGGGAAAGTCGCGCTCGTAATTTTCGAGGAAATAAAACACATGTTCGCGCTTTTTTCACTTTTTTCCCCGACGAGTCGTGGGAAACCTGAAAACCGCGAGTATCTAAGCGCGATGAATATAAGTTTATCGTGAAGCGTATAAACACCGTATACAGGATATTGATATTATATTCACTTTTTTAGTCACTAAATTAACTTATATTAATATTATATTCACTCTTTTAGTCACTAAATTAACTTTTACTAATATCATATTAAATTTTTCAGTAACTAAATTAATTTATATTAATATTATATTAACTTTTTTAGTCACTAAATTAACTTATATTAATATCATATTAAATTTTTCAGTAACTAAATTCATTTATATTAATATTATCTTAACTTTTTCAGTAACTAAATTAACTTATATTAATATTATTTTAACATTTAACGTTATTAGTCAAGAATTATCTCCCCTGAAAAAAAAAATCGTGGATTTACCAACGTTTCTTGAAATTTAATGATGATTTTTGAGGTCTATGAAATATAGCTAGAGTGTCCCCAAGGAGGTGTCAAAAGTCTTACCCTAGCCCTCAGAATGTCAGCTGAAGAGTGTGGAAGTGACGATAGTGAAATTATTTTTGCCAGAAGGCGGCACAGAGTGAATGTTGCATGCTGGCTCCTTACTTCTTGCTCGACTGTATAAGAAAATTGGGGAGTGGTTGGTCTATACGAGCATTGAATTTCAATGCTCGTATAGACCAACCACTCCCCAATTTACAGAGTGAATGTGTTTTGATGTGGACCTAAAGTCTGCGCCTGTGGACATTCAAGGTGTTAAAAAACCTGCATTTTTGACGATTGAGTCAAATTGACTTAATCAGGCAAAATAGGTATACGACCAACCTCCGACAATCTAGTGTTAAAAAACCTGCATTTTTGAGGATTGAGTCAAATTGACTCAATCGGGCAAAATAGGTATACGACCAACTTCCGGCAATCTAGTGTTAAAAAACCTGCATTTTTGAGGATTGAGTCAAATTGACTCAATCAGGCAAAATAGGTATACGACCAACCTCCGGCAATCTAGTGTTAAAAAACCTGCATTTTTGAGGATTGAGTCAAATTGACTCAATACGACCAACCTCCGGCAATCTAGTGTTAAAAAACCTGCATTTTTGAGGATTGAGTCAAATTGACTCAATCAAGCAAAATAGGTGTACAACCAACCTCCGGCAATCTAGTGTTAAAAAACCTGCATTTTTGAGGATTGAGTCAAATTGACTCAATAGGACCAACCTCCGACAATTTAGTGTTAAGAAACCTGCATTTTTGAGGATTGAGTCAAATTGACTCAATACGACCAACCTCCGGCAATTTAGTGTTAAGAAACCTGCATTTTTGAGGATTGAGTCAAATTGACTCAATCGGACAAAATAGGTATACGTCCAACCTCCGGCAATCTAGTGTTAAGAAACCTGCATTTTTGAGGATTGAGTCAAATTGACTCAATCGGACAAAATAGGTATACGACCAACTTCCGGCAATCTAGTGTTAAAAAACCTGCATTTTTGAGGATTGAGTCAAATTGACTCAATACGACCAACCTCCGGCAATCTAGTGTTAAAGAACCTGCATTTTTGAGGATTGAGTCAAATTGACTCAATACGACCAACCTCCGGCAATTTAGTGTTAAGAAACCTGCATTTTTGAGGATTGAGTCAAATTGACTCAATACGACCAACCTCCGGCAATCTAGTGTTAAAAATGGTGGCTTTTTTGGATTTTTTCAGGGAGGACGAGGGTGGCGGCGGTGGGGGCCGTTCCGTGAGCGGTGCTGCTGGAGGTGGAGGAGGCGGCGGAGGCCGAAGGGCGCCCAGCCTGCGGCTGGTGAACGGAAGGGCCACCACTGGGGTCAGTTTGCATACCAGCAGCACAGAATCCGTACGCTCGCCCCATCACCACCTCGGCCAGCAGCAGGGCGGCAACAACAACAATAACTGCCACGCCGGTAACAACCCCGCCGCGAACAATCATCCACGGCTCAACAAAGATGACAGCATCAAGATCAGCATTGAGAACACCAACACGTGCACAGACAGCCTCGTCACTGCTCTAGACGACGAGGCACTCCTCATCACTGATTTCCTGAACGACACAGGTGAGCGATGTTTTCTTCCTGGTGTCTTGTAAAAGTGGTTTTTTTTGTTTTTTTTTTTATTTATGGAAATAGGTTTTTTGTAAATGGAGTTCGAAGTTTTGGCGATGGGATTGGGAATGGTTTGCTGATGGAACGAGGGATGTTTTGGAAGTGGAATTTGGAGTTTTTGGAAATAGAATTTGGACCTTTTGCTTATGGAAGCGAAACTTTTTGTGAATGGAATTGGAACTGTTTGCAAATGGAATTGGAACTTTTTGGAAACGGAATGTGGACTTTGTGGAAATGGAATTGGAACTTTTTGGAAATGGGATTTGAACTTTTTTGCGAATGGAATTAGAATTGCTTGGCAATGGAATTGGAACTTTTGGCAAATGGAATTGGAACTTTTGGCAAATGGAATTGGAACTTTTTGCAAATGGAATTGGAACTTTTTGCGAATGGAATTAAAACTGTTGTCAAGTAGAATTAGAACTTTTAGTAAATGGAATTCGAAGGTTTTGGAAATTGAATTAGAAGTGTTTGCAACTGGAATTCGATTTTTTGCAAATTAAGTACTTTTGCATGTATATTATATTTAAAAGACATCAAATAATGTTAATTACATAGTAAGAAATGAAAAATTTGAGCATAATTCATACAATTCCATAATTACATATAAAGGTACGTATGAAAACCGCGTACGGATAATTCAGTAGTTCGATAATAATAATAATTCACGGAGAACCGTTTATAGATTAGGTTATATGTACATATGTATATAGTATATGTATATAGTACATATAACTTAATTTATAAACGGTTCTCTTTGAACTATTATTATTATTGAACTACCCAATTATCTCCACACAGTTTTCATAAATACCTTCATCTCCATATGTAATTATGTAACTGTATAAATTATAATACAATTTTTTATTTCTTACTATGTAATTAATATTACTATTTACACTATGTAATTAATAATACTATTTGATGTTTTCCAAATATAATATACATGTAAATGTATTTCCATATGTAATCATGTAACTGTATAAATTATAATACAATTTTTTATTTCTTACTATGTAATTAATATTACTATTTGCACTATGTAATTAATAATACTATTTGATGTGTTCCAAATATAATATATATGTAAATGTATTTCCATATGTAATTATGTAACTGTACGAGTCATAATACAATTTTTTATTTCTTACTATGTAATTAATAATACTATTTGATGTTTTTCAAACATAATATACATGTAAATGTATTTCCATATGTAATTATGTAATTGTACGAGTCATAATACAATTTTTCATTTCTTACTATGTAATTAATATTACTATTTGCACTATGTAATTAATAATACCATTTGATGTTCTTCAAACATAATATACATGTAAATGTATTTCATTTGCAAAAGGGTGAATTTCATTTGCAAGAGGATGAACTCCATTTATGAAACGATGAATATCATTTGCAGAGGGCTGACTTTCGTTTGCAAAATGATGAATTTCATTCGAATAAAGGTGAATTCAATTTGATAAATCTGTACACGCGGAATCATTCGTTTTTTTCCGTGAACCCGAAAGGGGAGCAAGGAGAAGTTGAAATACGACCGCGGAGGTGTCAGGCGGCTGTGGCCAATCGGTCCAGATTCATAGACTCCATGATCGATACGCGCGCCATTTACAAACTGCGCGGAAATGTATAATTATCGTTGTTACATTACACATCGACGTGTTTAATCCTGTTATTCGTGGAAACCTGCAAATACAATATTGTAATAAGTAATAAACGTGCAAATATAATTGCAATAAGACAAATAGAGGAATCTTATACAGATGTTAAATGCGATTTGTTAACAGTTGTAATGAAAATTATACGTGAAAATGGTCTTTTCTTATTTTTTATGCTTAGAGACAATGACAATCTTTTACTATTTGTTGCTTGTTTTTTTTTTTATCAATTGATCAAGTATAAAAAATAAGACTGTGTGTGTGTGTGTGTGTGTGTGTGTGTGTGTGTGTGTGTGTGCGTGCGTGTGTGTGTGCGTGTGTGCGTGTGTGTGTTTAATATTAATAAAAATAATACGTGAAAATAGTATTGTCTTATTATAGCATATATA